>PVJO010013755.1:0-50712 GCA_004026905.1 Hystrix cristata | reverse complement strand
GGGGGGGAGAGGGAGGAGAACCAAGATACATCATGTATAGGTACAGAATTAATGTAATGAATGTGACCATTGTATGTAGAATGTACCAATACATGTTCTTGGTTTAAAATAAAATAAAAAAAAAATAGAAAATCGATATTTCTGTAAGATGCCCTGTTCACCTAGCAGCATGTGATAGAACACGTCATGGTCTTAACCACTACTGTTTGGAGCACGTGTCAAGGAGTCTCTTGTTTTTCCTGCACTGCTTACTTGGGACTCCTCTTCTGCACTGGTCTGGCCCTTGGTATTGTCTTTTGTTTCTGACCTTGACGGAGGATAGAGGCAACTTATCTAACCCTTGGTAAATAACCCACCTGCCTCCTGGTCATCTGGCCTGCATCCCGGCACCAGCTAATCTGGCTAGTGTAAATCCTAAGATTGCCCCTGAAAGAGGAAAGGGACGTAATGCTTTTTCTCACTTTCTACTGCAATGCCTACTTTCGAGTGCTGGCAAATGTCAATCCTGTGGGACATACCTAAGGATGAAAAGAAGGTAGACCGGTTTCCACAAGGGTCAACAGCGAGATGACCAAGCATGAGCACTTTGTGGAGGGACGTGGTTCTGTGTCCCCGTGGGCTGTACCTGCACCTACCTTGGGATTCACTCCCAGAAGCTTTGAAAATAAGAGAGCAAAGAACATTTCCCCCTTTTCTATTCAGGGAAGATCACTTTCCAATGGCCAGGAAAGCAAATACAGCCCACTGCCCCATGCATCCCAATGCTTTGTGCTAATAAGCAACTTAGGAAGAACAAGTATGAATGAAAAGCTTAGAGAAATGCAACTGGTTTTTGCTCTCAGTTTAAGGTAAAATTGAGGGGCACATTATTAGTAACAGAATACAGGAAAAATTCTTGACAGAATTCTTGAACCTCATCCAAGTAGAATTTTAAAAACTCTCACAAGAGATGGAATGAAAGAAAACGGACAGGTTAGGAACTTGTGTGTGCCATGCACTGTGGAGGATGCACTACAATGTGACCTCATTTAATATTTGCCTCAGCTTTGTAAGACAGCTCATGGACATCTGTCATACGTGGCTGCCCACTATGCAATGAACACCCTCTTACATTTTCATAATTTCCAATGTTATCTCTTCTGCCTTCCAACCAGATGCACCTGCTTGATGGGACTTCAGCTTGGAAGTGAGCAGTATGAATATGAAGGCTTTTCAGGACATTTGTATTGCTGGCACGGGTGGCAGTAAAAGAGTCCAGCTATGGAAATGGTAATCACAGTGGCATGAAGGTCAAGTTCCTGGAAGCTGGGTTGCCACAGGCAGGTGGGGGCAGTAGCCGCAGGGTCCTGGTGAGGCCACTCGTGCAGCAGTGTTCATCACTGGTTTTGAATTCTGAGCTTAGTCTATTTCTCTAGTCCTTCCAGAAATTCTTGAGCTACCTAATGTGCTTTAATAAATCCCTTTTTGAATATGAGAAAAATAACTCACAGAAGCTAAGCAACAGCCCATCAGTCACATACCTAGATAGATGAAGACGCAACAACAGTGTCATCTCCACAATATGTTGAACTGTCTGGTGAGAATCTTGATCTCACTTTACTCACCCTCTTTGCATACCCTAGTATTTAACTTATTGATTCAAACTTCCTTGCTTCAGGCTAGAACATACAGACTATGTGGCCACTAAAACATCACGACCCTTGGAGTAAGGAAGATTTGCAGAGAATTACAGCGACCACCCCGGCACAATCATCAAAGTGTTACAAATTCTCCCAAATGAAATGACCCTCAGTGACTCACAAGTTCCTCCAATGGTGAGTTATATATTCTGAGACTCTGAGTCATTTCTAGATGAGTGTATGTCACCGATCAGAGTTCATTGCTCCTTAACAGATGAAAACATGTTGCTGAGGAATATCAGGGGCTGCAAGGACTAACGACGCGTTCTGCTAATGATGCAGAAGGGATCCAGGAGAGACTCTGAAGGGACAAGGTGTCCTGTTCTGCTCCCATGTGGTTTTCATATATGTGCTTTTGTACTTTTTGATCAGGCTTTTAATGATAAGGAAGCAAGAGTTCCACGGATTGGGAAATATAAAGGACATGAATTCAATAGAGGTTCTGACAGAAATAGAACCCAAATCAAAATATGTTCTTTATGACCGGGCATTTGTGAGTTATGTAAAATGACTGTTTAATCTCATCCTAATGTCCCACTCATCTGCTGATATGTACAGAGAATAAAATTAGCTTTATATTCTCCTAAGGGATGCCACTGGGATGCAAACCTGCTGAAAAAATTTTACCACAATTCAAAGAATAAATATTTTTAAATTATCACCTTCTCCTTATTGTCTGCATTTCTCATTAGACAGGTAGCATGCATCCATCTCAACACATTGTATTTTAATCACAGGTTGAAATCAGCAGCTACTAACTTTCCTCCTCACCTGCTTCACTGGAATTTCTCTGGCATGTTGTATATATGCATTTTATTTTGCTTCCACATATCTGCAAATGCAGCTAAATTTTATCCTGATCCCAAGTACATCACTACAGGAAATGAAGAAAGCTGACAATTATCAGAAATTTCAAGACACAAATTCTCTGCACAAAACCATGAAGGCTAAAATCCATTGACCTCTTGAATCAGTCATTTCTAGACGTGTAGTATTACCCCAAGCCTCAATATTTAAACTAAAGAGAAGGGCTATTTAATTTGTACAAAGTTCTAAGTTTAAAATTTACAAAATTTACTTCTTGTTTTAACATCAGTCAAGAAAACAATGATGCCATCTGCACAAACACAAAACTTTGAAATGAAGAGTGTGATTCACAGTCCAAGCCACACCCAATACATTGCAGTACAACATTGGTCACAGCAATGAGAAAAATGTAATTTACTCAGATAAATGTTACAAGTGTAAATATATTTTCATAGTTTATCTCAAAATACTCTTCAATACATATGATACTAAAAGTTAAAATAAGAATACTACAGAATTATATTACTAGGTTGAATACCAAGAATACAAAACTTTCAGAAAAGCACTGAAAATATCTGTGCTATAGTCTCATCATGATGTAACCTACACATAGTCACTTGTTATTATACAATTGATTATTCAGTGTCTGGGACACAGATTAAGAAAAATTGCCTAAGCATTTCTCAGTGTTTAATTCACTGAGTTTTCTATGTGACATCAACATTAACTTCCTTTAATATTAATGTATAAACAGACATGTGGAGACCTAAATTTACATGAAAATACTACAGTTTTCCTAATCTGATGTTTTCACAGAAAGGTCATATATACTGTATGTCATTTCTGAGTGGAAGCCACTTTACTAAATGTCTATAAACTGACCAGCTTTAACAATACACATTTATTTCTCTAGGACTTAAACTATTCTTTATTTTAAGACTTGAGCATGAACATGCACGTACAGAGCTTACCAGCACCATGTGTTAACAAATCAGGGGCTTTTCCCATGTAATAAATTATATATCTAAGTGGCTCAATGTTTTCAAATTGATAAATAATTACAAATAAAACCATCAAACAATAAAATAATAAATACTTGTAAAGCTATCAACACTTCTGTAAAGATTAGGGTCTCTCTGTATTCTGAAAGCCACTGTCGTAAATCATAACCAATAGATTGAAATAAAAGATTAAAGAGAGCAAGCAAACCCTTCATCTCCATCTCCGTGACTGACTCAAGTCAGATCAGAACAGTCCTCCTGTCCACCAAGAATATGCAGATGTGTGCCGTTTGGTGTGGTGAGTGGATCACAGTGACCCACCATGTGGCTCACCCAAGGGAGATTTCAATGGGACTCACGTCTTCGGCTGCACAGGGTGCCATTTATTATAAGAACACATCATGTAATTCTTATCTATAAAGTAAGACAAAACAGTATTTGACCCAGAATCTCAATTCCAATCACTTATTTATTTTCTGCTTCCATAGAAGGCTGACATCATTAGTTTTTGAGAACTGTTACGTGGGTAGACTATATCTATTTTGATTTTTGTTTGTTTGTTTTGTTTGTTTGTTTGTTTCATCCTGGAGATCAAACTCAGGGCCTTGTGGTTGCTGGGCAAGTGCTCTACCACTGAGCTAAATTCTGGACCCTATTTTGATATTCTTAAGCATAGAACTGCCCCCACAACACCTTCAACTGATAAAAATTCAGTGTACAGAGGACTCTCGATGGAGAGTATTGAGAAAGAAGAATGTGAACTTATTCTTCACTTAATTCACTTCAGGCCTGTGTATAGTTATAAAAAGGAAAAAAAAAAAAGGTGGCACACAAATTTTTCATCAGACTCGTAATATAAACCAAAACCAAATTTATTTCAAAGACAATTTCTGGAGCAAGGAATTTGGTCAACTCAGATCTTCTCAATGAATAAAGAATCTTTTTTTCAAAAAAGCATCTGTCAATATTAAATGTTCTTAGGAAATACTGTTGGGAGATCTCCACCAGAAAACTCAACTCCCATGACCCAGGTGCCGATCTCTATTTATCAAAATTGAAAGAACTTGACCATTTCTTCATGTTTGTGTCTTCCTTCATATGCTTCCATTGTGCTGGTGATGCTTTTAAGTGGTAACTTTGAATTACCAAGTTTCCCATTTCAAACTGGTTTTCTCAAAGGCAAAAGAGCCCCTGGGCAGCGATGGCACCATCGCTCCACAGTCCAGAAGGACCTTCCACCCAGGAGTGAAACATACGGTCTCACTGGTAGCTGAGTAACCTTGGAAAAATTCCAGTTTTTCTCTGGACAATGAGAAGATTTAACAAGATGATAATGAAGATTCTATTTGGATGTAAAGCTTCATATCTCTTCAACTTAATGTTAAGTCTATTCTTCACTTGAAAGATCTGGAAAATAATGGTAACCTTACTGTTTCATAGGATATTTTTGAAAGCCCGTAAAATGCTGAGGGAAGCAAAACCTGCACACATTCTTGGCTAATTATACAAGCTAAGCATCAGACGGTATCTTGCATGTCAATGTCAAAGATCCTGACCAATCACAAGTGAGATGCATGCTTTACCCATCATCTTCCTCTACTCTCTAATCTGCAAAGTTTCTTCAGAAACCACTGCCTCCTCACTGTGTTTAGGCTATGTGTGGGATTCCAACAGGCATTATAGATGTGAACCTGCTTGAGGATTAAAACACCAGTGCCAAGAACAATTATAATGTGGCTAGAAAGTGGAAAAGTTACATATTACAGATTCAGAAGTGAAGAAGCTCCTTTAAACTAGAATTATAAATCTTCTATTAACATATATTTAATATTTGTATATATTAAATTAACATAGGGTGAGCACCTTCCTTGCCTCAGGAAAGTATGGTTTTAAACCCAAAAGAACAAAGGAAATAATTTAAATAATAGCATTTGGGAAGTAAAGACATTGAGACTCGGAATGCTTAATGACTTACACAAGTAACAGGATTAGTTAGTAGCATTACTGGAATTCACTGCCACTCTTCATATCCGTACCCTGCTGCTCAGGCAGTTACACCTAAGCCATCACTGGAGAGAATAGGGAGGATGGAGACATGAAAGGAAAGGAGAATATCTGTTTTTATAATAATCTGCAATTTTTATTTTCTCTGATCCAAGTTTAAGCTTTGCTCATAACAGCTGTTTTCCCTTTTATGTCCTTTAGTTGGCCCCTCCCGGCACTGAGGAAAAAGGTACTAGTGCTCCCAGTGCGGCAGGCCGATGCTCACATTAATGGGTCCCCCAGGACAGAACACAACCTCATGGCTGCCTGACATTCAGCGAGTTCACAGAATGCTCCCAACATTCTAACATTCAAATCATGGCAAATGTCTAAATTTGCATTGCAAAGTCTTTCATTAAAGCCCAAGGTTGGGGTGAACCAGAATCATCTCAAAAATATCCTTTCCTCCTTGATTTCAATGGTTTCAAAAAGTTTTTAAACCATTAAAGGATGAATCTATATTCTAGGATAATTCAAAAACTAATGCCAAGATGTTAGAGAGGATACTTTGGTTGAAGTCACAGGCTATCCAGGCACGTATTAAAATGAAAGACTGATGACTTCTTTAGTGAGTTGACTTTAGTTGGCGCTCGCAGTCAAAGCACATCTGACAAGACTTAGGGAAATTCTGTGCGGAGTGAGATATTATCCTGGTTGGAAGGAACTTTTTCCCCAGTGAAGAATATTAATAGTTTAGTTAGTGGCAGAAAAGAGAGAGAGAGAGAGAGAGAGAGAGAGAGAGGAGAAAACACTGTTTGGTAAGCTTTGGAGAGTGACTATAATTTTCAAGTGACAAGTAAGGGGCTGAGATGGCTAATTATTATCCAGAAGGAGTCATTAAAATATTAGCTCCTGAAGTGTGACTACAGAGAACAAGCCTACACAAAACTAATTTTTCTACACACTGAGACCTGAGAAGTCACTTTTCTTTATTATTACCAGTATTGTCGATTTCACGAGAATGATAAAATGACATTGAACAACTAAGCCTAGCAAATCTCTTCCCTTCCCAGTTTAGCCTTGTGCTGTCTTTTATGGAGAATTCTAGAAATAACAGCAGGTTATTGGCACACATTTCTAGTATTCCCAAAAGTCTGAATAATGCAATCATTATCTTCAACCTTCACAATTCCCAGAACTCGAACTTACTCTATAGGCCTTTTCCTATTGATATACATTTTTTGATTAAGCCTATAAAAGATAATTGTACAAGTTTATTAGAACCCTATGAAGAAACAAGAAGCAAGTTTGACACCCAGATCTAGCCTATGAACCACTGTGAAATGAATAGATTTATTCAATTTTTTTAAATCTAGTAAAGACTATCTTTTAAATGTAGAGAAATCAAACATAGAAATAATCATTGGCAAATAAAGCAGATGAAAAGAACACAAATTGCAAATCAAGAGTCAAAGGTTTAAGTCTCCCTTGAACATATGACTTACTAAAAGCATATTAAGACATAGTACTTATAAAATCATATTTAAATCATATTAAAACATTACTTTATGAAAACATGTTTACTGAAGTATAATTTAGGTACAGTAAAATTTAGTTTTAATGTAAGTTCATGAGTTTTGATAATGCTACTATTGTACAACCAGCACCACAATTTTATATCAGTCCAAAAAGTTCTCACATGCCCCTTATAATCAAATCTTCCTTTTAAATATCAATCCACAAGTTTTAGTTGCTTCTCATCCAATCCTCCTTGCAGTTAATTACACTAATGCCAGCTGCTTTTCCTCTTTCTGTCCTTCAGATGGCCTCTCCAAGCACGGAAGAAAGGACACTGGTTTCCAGGACAACAGCCTTGATTCTAACATTTACATGAGTTCTTACTTTCAGTGAAGTCCAATACATAATTTTTTTCTATCAATTGGATGCATTTTTGTGTCTTAGCTGAGAAATTGCTGCCTAACCCAAGAACAAAGATCTTCTCCTATGTAGTCATCTGGAAGTTTTCAGTTTTATATATAGATTCATTTTGAAGATTTACTTTTTGTACATCATGTGAGATTTGACTTGTGGGTCTTTTTTTTGGCATATGAACCATTTTCTGAAAAGGCTATGCTGACAGGTTGGCATTTGAAACTGGCTGATGGCTGGGCCCTCTTCTGGTATTGATACACAGTATACCAACTACTCTAGTCCTTCAGAAGAATCCACCCTTATTTGGGAAAATAACACACAAACTAAGCAGGCAGGCCTAAAATACTTTCAGTTTTGAATGTTCACTTGGAAATAGTATGTATATCTCTTTAATACCCGGGTTATCCAGTGGGTTTGTCGTCATCCTTTCACCCCTCAGGTAGCAGGACAATCGAGTGAAAGTACCTTTGATTAGTGATTATACCCACCTCCTGCCATGGTGCACCAGTGGGTTGCAATTAGTAGAATTCAACAGAATTTTAGCATCTCATCAATGAGATGAAGCATGCAAAGCTTCTTCACCACTACCACATTAATAATTAAACAGTGAAATTGGAAAATGTCACAGAGTTAGTTTCTGAAATGAGCCACCTAATGAGCTGATATGTAGGTATTTCAGGTATATTTTACCTGTGATTTATACATCCTCCTCTGAAAGAAGTTTGAAAGAAAACTCAGTTTGTTTTTCTCTCTCTCCTTTTACCATTTTTGTTTTTTCTCCTCCCAAGTAGATTAAAGAAATCTGGTTACAAGCTTGTGAAAAAGTAAAATTGAGGTCCCTAGTAGCTCTGGAGAACACAAAGGTATTATTGTTTCTTGGGTCTACATCAACCAAAACTTACAAAGTCCCTTTCCACCTTCTCTACACTGTTTTCTTTCCTTTTGCCAACCATCCACTGCAATTTCCAGCCTGCCTGATTTTAAGAACTTATTTAAATAATATCTTTCCACAAAAGTTTCCCAGGTCCCCATGTAAAATAACATTTTAACTTATGATCTGATATGCTTTGTTTCTTTATCACAATGTTACATTCGTATGAATTTATACACACCTCTATCTCTATTTCCTTTGCATTCTCTACTTTAATATTTCACTTTAATATGTCCCTTAAACCATTCTTATTTCTAACTGTATGCAGCATAGTACCTGGCACATAGTATTTGTCACACTGCATTGAAAGGCAAATAGGCTGGAATTGTGAATTGCCTCCCTGCTTCTTCCTTCCAGGACTTGGAGTGCACTGGGTCTTGTGATCCTACTAATTATCAGACTTACTAAATCAAGTTGAGGCTGGTTATATTTCAAATCTAACTTATGATATTATATTGCCATATTTTACATTGCAAAGTGATTGCAATTAAATTACATTAAGTATATAGAGAATATTTGTGATGTAGGCTCCTCTAAAATTAATTGCTTTGGGGCCAAAATCTGCAGGTGGGATTTCAGAGGCCCTGTAATGGGTTTCTCCTTGTTCTGTGGCTCTTTTTCTATATGAATATAAGTTACTTAGAATCCCTAGGAAAAAAGAAACAACAACATAGTACTGGTAGCCTAGCAACTTCTCAAAATCATTATGTGATAATGTCTGTAGAGTGCTTTCTGCTTGTCAGATGGGGCTTTGAAAAAACAAGCCATTACTGGTATTGTTAAACAATACCTACTATAACAGGGTCTTATGGCCTAACATTAGTCACTAGTTCTGTAATTCCCTAAAGAGCTCAACTATCTACGAGTAGAAGTATTTTTTTAAATGTTTGTACAGGGCAACCTCAATCAGTCAACACACAGTTATGACTCTCAAGTAACCACCATTTTCCCATCTGAGAAGAAGGCCTACATCCTTTTCAAGCAACTACAACAACTAAAATAGTTAATAAAGTACTGATTTAGAGCTTAGCATATGCCAATAACTCTTCTAAATATTTTATATGGAATTCCTCAATTAATTACTAAAGTCACCCAGCAACAATAGTTAGTACTTCCATTTGGTAAATGAGAAAAATAGCACAAGGAGAGAAGAAGGAAATTGATGAAGGCAGCTCGATAATTGCAGATATCAGACATGAATGCAAGCAAGCTGATGTAGCGCTCAGGATTTTAACCACTATCCATACCTAGTCAAAAGGGCAAAAGAATAAGGACTATGGGAAGCAAAAATATTTTCCTTTTAATCTTGTAACAGTAAAATTTGCCATGTGATTTGTGGTTTTGAGGTTGAGGGGCATGCACAAATCACAGAAGGAAAGTGAAGTCTACAGCTGTGGTCCTGGGGCCATTAGAGTTTCAGCAAGAAATTGCTGTGGTCATAAGAAGTCCAGGTAGGCAACATGTCCAGTCATGACCTGTAAGTTAACAGCCTTGCGCTCCCTAGAATGTATCTAATGCTGCTAATGTAACACTTGACTTGATCATGGAATCTGCCATTGGACCTGCTGTCATCACAATGTCTGATTCACTCAAAGTTTAACTCAGTCTGTTATTAACTAGGAAAAGAGGTAACATAAAATTCTTCCGGACTTATTTGAAAAAAATTGCTAAACTGGGAGATGAAAAGAAGTCCATAAAATTAGAATAGCCACAGTTCAGGAAAGGTTTTGGAAAAAATCTTCAAATGTAAATGAATTTGTACCTTGTTACAGGACTAGTGAAGGCTCATTGATGAAAAGTAAGGCCAAGTTAAAGGGATGCAGCTGGTCGTGTGCTGCAGTGGTTTTCCCTGTCAGCCTCTATGGTTTTATCAGCAATTTGGACGAGAACATAAAAGGCAAACATATCTAGTTTACAGAATTTAGGAAGCTGGAGGATGCCTAAAAACTGAATTACAGAATGAGAAACCAAAGAGGTTAGCAAGCTGTAGTCAAATTAACCAGATAGAATATAAACAAGATTTGACTCATTCTGTGTGACTTTGGAAAGCAGGCCAGAATTAATCAGCAGAATTTATTTAAAGTCAACTTTCATTTTAATATGTAAAGCACATTTCTAACAATTAGTACTATTTTTGAAGTATTTGTTAAAATATCTTAAGCAAATTAAATAATGTACATAAGCCTAGAATATGGTTGTGAAAATGGTTTTCTCTCTTTAATAGAGTAGCACATGATATACAGTTTTACAAAAATGTGCTATGTACATTTTTAAATTCAAGTATGCCATTGGAAAAATTCAGGATATTAGCTGCTCCCTTGCTCAGTGAAATTCTTCAAAGAATCAATTCAAATAAAAGAACTAGCTGATAGCATTTTCAGAACTCACGAAGCTAAAAGCAGGAACGTAAGCTATAGCAATTTTGCCATACAATGGCAGCATTGCCTGTGTACGCTATTTAATCAGGCCCCGTTATTTAATCAGGGTAGTCCTGAATGAAGAGAAGAACGTCCAGAGCAATCCAAAGGTTGAAAGGACCTTCACTCCCCATGTGTAAGCGTAATTTAATGTACTATTCCTTCTATTGAATATGAGGACTTTATGTTTTAAAGTTATTTTTAAGTTAGATTATATCACTAAAAAAAGAAAAGAAAAATATCAAGTGGTAAAATTAGTGTTCTGAGTCCACTTTACCACAACCAAAAGATCTTTTTTTTTTCCTCTTTATTTTTAACTCAGGCCATCTAGCTTTTCAAGAGGTTTTGTTGTTTTGATATAATTTAAAAGCTGGTGGTTTTTTAAATTTGTTAGTCAAATTCTATTAGTAGGTTATTATTTGGTTATGAACAAATTATCTGGACATTAGTATTTAGAAAGTATTATGTTTAAGAGTAGATTCTTGAGAATATATTGAAACTGATTTTTAAAGAGACATTGTAAACATCTATGTATATTGGACCTATGGTTAGTAATTATAATTAATTTCCAAAGATTTCCAAATTCTAAAACTATTCTCCACTTAACAAAATAAAACAGTGATTTTAGAGTACACTTTAAGTGGATTTCAGTAAAGTAGTTGGTATTATGCCTTCTAACATCTAAAATGTGGACATTACATTCAAAACAGTGCAACAGGTTCTCAAAAAAATGATACACGCACAGATACACACACAGAGAACCTCCCCCGCAAAAAAAAAAAACCCCAGCATATCTAGATGAGAAAATACAGGTAAGCATCTGGTAGCATCAAAATGTTAAAGAATAAATGGGCTGCAATGGCATTTAGACTTTGGCTGTTTGGCTCTTGCAGAGCAAAGGAAACTGACAATATTCCCTGTGAAATGGGGGTGAAATAGAATAGAGAATGAGGAAAGGAATGGGAGTTGGAGTCACCGCTGACATCGGGAGGCTAAATATCATCCATCTTCAAGTAACAAAATACTCATTCTGCATCCTCCCCCGTAGTCATTTAAAAAGCTGACCAGAAAAAAACCAAAAGCCTTGTAATCATGACGGAGACTGTACTAGGTGCTTCCGTAATTTGTTCTGTGACATACCCAATCTCAGGCAGAAGCTTCAAATTCAATGAAAAGACCTGGTATTTGTTGAGGGAAATATCCAGATGGAGACAATTAAAAACTTGATACATGGAAACAGGTAGGAACAAAGAAGTGAAGGGAGAAAGAGATAAAGAATGAAGCTAGACTAGAAAAGAGAAAGCTGTAACTGGACAGGAAAAAGAAGAGTATGGAAAAAGGAAATGGAAGATTATATATTTCCAAAATAAACAACAGCAAAAATATCAAAATATGTTAAGAAATTTATACTAAGAGAAATACAATAAACCAATTTTCAAAATGTGAATTAGTTCAGGCATACAAATTTGACAGAATACTTATAAAAAGATATTTCAATAATTATTTTAGAATGTTTAAAGAAATACATGAAAATGTAATTTTCAATAAGAGATTGTGAAACAAGGTAGAGAGTTCTGAGTATGGATTATAAGTAGTCCAATATAAATCTTAGAAAGGAAATATATATTTGAAATAAAAATCCAATAAATGTGATAAAACCTACATTGGATATATTTTAAAACGTCATTGAAAGATAGCCAAAAAGAACATATTAACACAGAGACAAAAATATATAAATACTTAACTGTGAAAAATGTTTAAGTAAAATGGGTTATTTTTAATATACATTCCAAAGAGCAAGGAACAGAGGAGAAATGTACGAGTAATCGTTAAAAATCTCCCAGAAATAAAGATAGGAATTCTCACCTTCAGAGGATTCACAAACATAAACATCCTTATTTACATATCTAAGTATGAATGTATCTATCTATATTTTAGTAATATGAAGTTGAATATCAGGAATAGTTATCTGTGAAGACCATCAGAGATAAAAAAATCATATTGTCTAGAAGATAGAAACTACCACAAAAATAGGCTTTTGATTATTTACAAAATACAAGTGGGAAGGAATAGAATATTATCTTCTGAATGGTGAGAAAAAATAACATTTAGCACAACCAGTCAAGAATGAGAGTAGAATGAATATATTTGATGACATAAAATACTAAAAAAACTAGCCATTCATAGATCTACTGACGTATACCAGAGAAAAGATGAAAGATTACAAAAACAATAAGTACCCAAAGTGATTTAAAATATTGATAAATATTTCAAAGCACACACGGAAGAAAAAATTATGTTACTCTTTGAAGCATAACACTACAATGCTTAGGGTGAGGAAAGCTGTTCAACAACTAGATAAAGCAGGCTTGTGATAGTTGATGGGAAAATTCAAACAGTGAATAAATATAGGTTCGCCGGAAGTATTTTTTTCCCCCACTGGAATTATCTATAAGTAAAATTTTCTCTAGGAATGTACAAATCAAGAACACTAAGCATCCAAATAAACAGAGAAAAACTATATTTTATTCATTCAAGATAAGAAAAATAGATAATAGAAAAAACAATGTTAAAGGAAAAATAACAGAATCATTTAAATCACTATTTCACTCAATCCTAAACAATTTGGAATACCTAAGTAAAATGGATATTATAGCATAGTGTATGTTATTATATGAATATTTTTGCCAATATTTAAATATATAATTTCTAGCATTTCATTGTATATACTATTTTAACACATTGCTTGAATGTTTGCTAATGATGTACTTAGGATCATTCCATTTTTATTAGAAGAGAGAGTGATGCACAATATTCTGCTTACTGTGTTATTTCTCGTGTATTTTGAGGTTCATATAATGTTGAATTTGTAAAAAGGACTTGGAAAGTTTTTTGCTTGTCTGTTATGAAATATTTGAATACTATTAAAGATTAATCTGAAGAATTACTTGAACCCATCTGTGAAATTCTTTTTATGGAGAAGGTTATATAATCCTTTGAAAGATTTGTTTATAGTAATTAATTCTGATATTTTTCTCTGTATGGGTGGTTATTTTATAAATGAACTGTTCATCTCTTCTAGTGTCTATTTTGGGACAAAATATTTTCTTGAAATGACATCCTAGACAAAGGAGAAGACATTAGGAGCCTTGGGCACTGATATCATCATGCTGCCCACAGCACATACGGTTTTTAAACATTTGCATTTTCAAATTCAATCCTGATCTAAAAACACAAGTGGTAAATTAATGTTTACTGAATATATGAACCAATTAATAAATAAAGTACCAATGACTTACCTGGAAATGTGAGTAAAATTTATACAGATGAAATATAACTAAGATCATTACTTTGACTATATGGGAAATTCTCACTTTGAGATGTGGTACAGGTAAAAATGCATTCTTTTTTGGGAGGGTGCTGAAGATTGAACGCAGGGCCTTGAGTTTGCTAGGCAAGTACTCAACCACTGAGCTAAATCCCCAACTCCAAACGCACTCTTTCTTATTTAAGGTAACAATCAAAGTAGATATACACTCACAAATTTAGCACTACATTTTTTATTTTACTCACACTTGGTGTGACCTAATCTAGCCCTGATGATAGTCTCTTATGAAGTTTGTCATCTTTTCATTAGTTCAGAGGAGAGAGATTTTGTGTGATGAAACAATAATCTGTTCTATGTGATCTGAATGACTTCTCTGCTCAGTTCTCTCATCTTTGTCATCTTGTACCCCATTTTATTTATAGTCATATGTGTTCTCTGTGTTACTTTACTGTATCCATGTTCTATAAATAATTATTTGATTCATTCATTTCATTCACTCATTAATCAATTTAAACCATTTGTTCACTAACTAATATCTTTAATTCATTTAGCTATATTTTCATTCACTAGGTAATTATTGCATTTCCAGGCACTGTTTTACACCCCAAAGGAAGAATAAGAATTTAATCGGAAGAAATGGTTTTTACTCAAACACTTACTCAAAATTTGGTTAAGAGCCAGGCTTTGCTCACATTATTTCTCAGAGATTTTATTTTATCCAATACTTCTTTTAAGAGGCCAAGTCTTTACATAACTACTTAAACATGGGTTTATGTATATGTATTTTCCTGCAAGCATTGCTCAAATCCTGGTACAATTTTTTTTGTTTTGTGAAAACAAAAAATTTCAACATAATTAGGGAAGGCAGGAAATTGTTATGGATGTTATATGCACAGTAGAATCATCTATGAGTTCTGGGGTAGAACTAGACAATGTCCACCACTATATAGTCTTGGAAAAGATATGTATTCCCCTTGATTAAGAGAATGATGTGGATTAGGATTCTGCTTGCATGAATAATTTTGACTTCTGAATGCAATTATTGCTACAGCAATTGCTTCTTACTTTCTCCAGTACAATTAAACTTTTTTTGAGATAATTCTAATGTAAGAATGGTTGCTCCATTATATAATTCTTTTCAGTGGTTCTGGAAAATGTGGCTAAGCCAACAATGACCATATTTCTCAAAACTAATTAAATAAATTACCTGAAAATATACGTTACTCATGCTCTGGGTTCTTTTCTGTACAGTTACTTCACTTTGTGGTTATTTTTCATTTCCAGCTATTGTAAAAAGCAACTTAAAAATCAAACTAATTGATACAGTTATTCACATTTTCTTAGCACAGCAACCATATAATCAATCCCCTCTAAACGGACATTTACTTTACAGAATGTGCTGTATCCTAATGTGAGTGATCTATGAGGCTGGTATTTGTTTCCACTGCTCGAAGCACAAAGATAGAAATCCTACTGGCAATTATAAAATTCCGAAATATGGAGAGGGGCACTGGTTGTTTAGAATTCTAGAACTGAGAAGATGTTCTAGAATTCTTTCATAGGCTTTCCTAAAATCTCTTTAAAATCTATTGGTACTCATGTTATATAAGCTTCAAAATTACCAGCCTAATTGAGTGGGAGGTTTCTTCCTCCAGCGTTAGTACAATTAAAAAAGAGAAAGTAGTACAGGGAGGGAGAGTGTGCATTTACCCAGCATTTGCAGCTTGACATTGATTATTTTAGCATAAACTTGCAGTGTATTCCCTTGGGAAATTAAATGATATGCATGTTTTCCATACAAATATTCTATTAAAATTCTGTTACTCTGAAAACATTTTGTATCAAGTTTTTAATATGAAGACATTAATACAATTCTTCCTAATCTCTCTAATTTCTGTACAATAGAAACAAATAATATTTGCCTACCTGATTGTATTGCTTTGTTGGCAAAACAGGAATGGTGTGTTCTATTTAACCTGCAGGGAAAAGGAAAAAAATGCAGTGAAAATGCTTTGTAAATTTTGGAGGGCTATCTCAATTGATAGCAACCTGGAAGTTTTACTTTTTTCTTTTTTGCTACCTATTTACTAATCATTACCACAGACCCTCAATAAAAACCAGCTTCATGAGTAGAATTTGTCCAGTGTGAGGAATACTTCTCTCATGCGTATCTTCACTTCAGGATCAAGTGCTTGGATTTCCTTGGTCCCTCATGCACCCAGGGACTATTTCCAAATCCAAATAAACATAGATGATTTTCTGTATCCATTTTATATTTTAATCTTTATGTTGTAGTACTTGGGACTGAATCCTTGGCTTTTACTCTGACCTACAGCCCTAGTCCTCTTTTTATTTTTAGACAGGGTCTCTCTGAACGACTAAGTTACCCAGGTTGGGTTCAAACTTGGGATCCTGCTGCTTCAACCTCCCAGAGAGCTGGGATTACAGGAGCATGTCACCGTGTCTAGCTTTATATACATTTATTTTTAAATTATTAAATGTTTGAAACATTTAGACAAATACAAAATAAATTCAATAAGTGCCTAGCCTCCATTATCTAGCCCCACTGATGTCTCAACACTTTATCAAATATGCTTCAGTTCATTCATCTAGCGAGAAAAAGTACAGAACAAAATGAGGGCCTTGTACTTCCTTCTTTCTCCTATATCTCACCACAGAAATAAATAAATGAACATTTAATTTGTGTTGCTCATTCTTAGGTTTATTTTCTACTTCTTTATTATCTAGTTTTCATCTCAACTACTTTGTAGTTCTCATTCCTAGTTTTATTATCTATCTAGACTCTTTTATGGGTATATAAATTGTACACAGATGTTCTAATGCAATATACCATCTTAAACAATACTGTGTCACCCCATACCACATTTTTGAGAACAGCTACAGTTATATGGGTGATATTAATTTTCACTGCTACACAGTACCTTATCTTCTCTGTATATTATAATTTATGTATTAATTCTCCTCTTAGTGAATACATTTTTTTTATATATTTTACTCTCACTAAAAATGCTACCGTGAATATTCTTGTATCTGTCTCTCTGGCACACATCCTTGAGTACCTTTAGGATATATTTCCATGATGGGAATTGTTGAGCCATAGAATATGAATATCTTTGACTTCAGCTGTTATTGCCAAACTGTTTTTCAAAAATAATTGCAACTTCCTTATACTAGAAAGATGTAATAGTTTTTATTTCTGCACATTCTCTCCAGTACTTAGTAAGGTCAGACTTTTTCCCATTTTACTGGTGTGAAATAATCTATTGTGGTTTTGGTTAGCAGATTTTTTGTTGGTAGAGAATTTGAGCATCTTTTCATATGTTCATTGATAATACATGCTTTTTCCTCCATAAAGTTAACTGAGTATATGGAATTAAGGATCACTCTATTGTATAACACAACAAGGAGAACATGTAACATTCATGTCCCTAGAGCTGTCTTTCAGGGTTAGGAAACAGAGTGGGCTTTACATACTAATATTAAAAGATGACCTGTACATGTATAGGCAAACATTACTTCATTTTCATTACTGTAATGAAATAACTGAGGCATGCCAAACTTAAGAGGAAAAGAGGTTTATTTAGCTCACAATTTTTGGAGGCTGAAAGTCCAAACAGCATAGTGTCAGCTCTGGCAAGGACTCCATGGTGGCTGGTAGAAATGTATGTGTGGAACCAAAAGGTCACATGGCCAAACAGGAAGCTAGAGAGCCACCGAGTTCTACACTCTTCCAAGCACACAATTCCTGGTTGACCAAGAGACCTCCCACTGGGGTTTAACTCTTAAAACTTGCACCTCCCAGCCTTGTTACTCTGAGGACCAAGCTCCCAATACATAAGCCTTTGGCGGGGGTTGGGGGGTGTGAAGAACATACAAACCACCTCTAAATTCTAAATTGAGGAAGCAGGAAGGGAAACAGACAACATATAAATACTACTACTTCGTCTGTCTTTTTAAAAGTAGCTTTTCATGAATTTCTTCCCCCAAAGACTTCTATTTAGACCTTATTGGCCAGAATTATACTGTATGAATAGCCATAGTACCGCATTTTAGACATATATTATGTGCTGCATGTACTGCATGTTGGGCTAGTTAATATAGCTGGAATTATAAGTTAGTTTTGGCTGTTTCTTATAAGTTGCCCCAGGCTAGTGAACTCTGTCCCAACAACTCTATTAATCTTATAAATGCATTATGTATGCAAAAATATATCCAGAAAATTGTTATTTACTATAGCTACATAGTGTCTTAGCTACTATTCATTTATTGGACATTTGGCTTTTCTCCAGCTGTCCACTAACAAAAATAGTGCTTCTGTGAACATTTTGGTAAATATAACATTGGCAATTGGAGGTCACTGTCTCCTTAAAGTATATAGTGCTGCTTTGCTATTTGTGATATGTATGGTCTATAAAGTCACCATTAACAAAAATTAGCAAATTCTGAGTCACTGCTTCTGGGGAAATACAGGGTTAGGCTGCTACAAGCCTCTAGTCACATTTTTGTCAATTTATCAACACATAACCTTATTTGACATATTTCCGTTTAAAGACAACTTATTAACATATATTGTTGATTTATTAACATTGAACTCATGGCCAACAGCAGCATAATTCATGGCTGAAAGCACCTTATCTAACCTCAGCTGTTTGGCACATTCCAGCCTTTTTCATATTTCAGAACAATTCTACTTTAACACTATGCATGAAGATAATTTTCAACAATAAAATCACCACCAACAACAACCATAAAAACATACTACTAAACAGACGATAGAAAGAATACTTGTTCACAGTATGAAAGCTAAAGTAAAAGGTGTTATCACCTTGTTCAAGGGAATGTGTGTACTGGGAGAATGAAAATTTTTCACCTTCTGTGCATATCCATGAGTAACTGGGAAATGACAGTGAGTTATGACTTCAGGGTTACAAATAAATTTTAGCGAGTAGAAAAATTCACAAGTATACATTCTACAAATAATAAAGATCACCTGTATCTCTAAAAGTGAAATTACTGTATCTTTGGGTATGAATAACTTTGTGGTTCATACTTCCATTGGAAACCTCTGTTTTATATTACTTAGATTGCTAATAACAGAAACTAAATTATGACTAAGCCAAAAAGAGACTATTCATTGGCTCTAGTAACCAAATCAGAGGAGAGGACAAGACACTTTGACTCAGGAAACAAATCTGTCAGGACTCTCTTGCTATTTCTTGTCTCTGTCCTGCTTTGAGATCTCCATTGTCTCAAACCAGCTTTATACCTTGTGTCCAGAGGCATGGCTGCACACAGCTCTGGGCTCACATTGTGTCGCTCAACATTCCAGAGAGGAAAGAAACTTTCTAACTGCTTCAAGTTCGAGAACTATTAGGGAAAGGCTTGGGGAGCCCTGGCCTGAGACCCGTGAGACCCAAGGGTTTCGTGGGGGTGGGGCTTATCACCACAGGTGGACACTCATGGCTTCTGCAGAGGTGCTGTCTGCTGTCTATTCATCATCACATCTGACACATCTATTCCCTCCCTAGTACACTTTGACTTCCTTAAAGGCAAAAATCAGGTATTATTTACTTAATATTCTCACCCCTTGAAGAGGATCCCAGAGACAGTGCTTAATGGTTACTAAATAAGTCCTGTTGCCAGATTGCTCTCGAGACAGGTACTCTCCAAACGCTTACCCAGACCTCAGCCAGCACAGAGTTGTATCACTTAGACACAAAGTTTCTAAATACTAACAGAGAGCAAGTCAATTAAGAAAATCTAAAACAAATACACCCCAAGAAGTTCATGTAGGAGCAAAAGAGAGATTTTAGGAGCATCTTCCTGCCCTTAAGGCTTTAACTACTGTTATTCTCTTTTTATTTGGTTGTGAAATTTTGCTTTTTGTAAAATAAAAAGAAGAACTCACTTTGAAAGATCAATCCTCTAAAAACTTGACATTTTTACACTGTGCAGTAGAAAGAAAGAAATAGCATAGCATAACACCCGTTGATTTTCCAGGTATTGTAGTGAAGAGATCATTCCTCAGGACCCTAAGTAAATATAAAGCTTTAATGTTTCATGGGTTTCCAATTTTGGAAACACTGCTCACACAATCAACACTTGGATTTGTTGGGTCTCTTTGCAGTCAATTAGATTAACATTACCACTGCATTACCACTGCCTTCAAAATCGTCAAGTTCATAATTCAGTTCCCTTCTTCAGCCACTCGCTGGTAAACACCCAGAGAAAACAGACTGTTAATGATGGATACTATTCCTGCCTGACAGAGATAATCATGAAATTATTATAAAACAAAGGATTAATTGCTTTCACATTATCACTGCTCCCCACATTAGAATGATTAAAAATTAGTACATTTTGATAGTATTTCATACCTTCTAAAGTACTTCCAGATAGTATCACACTGTTCTATTATCAAGGAGAAGCCTGGTTATTGTTCCTGTTTTATTTGAGATCATATCTAAACACCACACAATTAGTTAATAACATGAGGCAGAGGGTCCCAAAATCTACAGTAATATACTTTTCAAGGGCATTTGAAAGGACACTCTAGCCAAAATTATCAGCCTTATGCAGTCAAGTGTTCTCATACTCCTTGATAGTATAATAGTTTTAACAGCCAATCACATGGTCTTCACCTCAGGAGAAAACAGTTCCCTAGAAGGGTTCAAATATGGTAAGTATAGTCATTGTGTGATGGAGAAAAAGGACACAGAATTCGAGTGAGAGGAGTGGGATTCCTGTTCAAGCTGTTGGTATTGTCAACCAGGCAATCTTATCCAAGTTGCTCAACTTCTTTGGGCCTTATTTTTCTTTTTATACAAGTGGGCAAATAATAACCTCTACTCCAAAAAGTTCTTGTAAAAGTTAAATGAGATATATGTGAAGAATGCTGCAAAGTTATAAATCACTATTCATAATTATATAACAACCATATTTGTGTGCATGATTTAATATTCTACTAGACAAAGGTAACAGGAGTGTAGATTCTGCTTATTTTTATCTTAATTATCCCCCATTAAGATAAATCATAGTAACTGGTATATGTACATATATAGTAAATGCTCAGTAAATGCTTGCTTAAAATGATTATGTAAAAGTAGAGGAAGTTATCTAACAAACGGGAAACATTTTCCCAATATTTCCAATTTTCCCCTAGAAAGGTAGAGATAAAGAAAGAAGAGAAGCTAAAATTATTTTATAAACATTTTGATACAAGCACTATTCTAGGTCTTTGTAGAATTATCTTAATCATGTGAATATGCTCACCAAATAGTAATTATTACCAAAACCATTTTTATCAAAAAAGAAATGAAGGCTGTAAGGGCTAATGACTTTACTCAGCTAATGCATGGTTCAAATGCTTCAAATACAGATCTTACTCTCTCGAAAGCCCTGATTCTTTGGAACTCACTAACACACTAGAGCAAAACACACTAGATTTCTTTGGATCTTTTGATGAAACAGGACTAAATAAAAGAAGTCCACTTTCTACTTGACTCAGAATAAATGCCTTTCCCCTCGACCATCTGTCATTATATCTGTAACCACCACTGTTAGTCTTTTTAGAGTGGTATGCCTGAAATTGTGTTCCATGGAAAGCTCTGCAGACAAAATGTCACATGTTATATCTCTCCATAAAACTTCAGAGGACTATAACAAAATAATGATTCTGAGAAATCCTAAACCAAGGAAATCTGTTCAATATTCTATAGCCCAAAGTGTACTCTGACCATGAAATCCTTCTGCTCACCACATAGTATGAATTTGACATCCAAGAAACTAGGATTATACATTGAGAAATACTGCTTTAGGGCCACCTAGAAATGTGTGCTCCTTAACCTGATAAAACATAACCACTGCATGAGATAAAACAAGCTGATAATGTGACAGCTGTCTCACTGTACAAACCCAGTGGTATCTTCTCTAGCAGGAAGTAAGCCAAGGCCAGTGGCAAAGCAGTCTGTGTTTCTCACACAGACCATGCCTTGGAGAAATCTGGGCCATGCTGAAGCTTGATTCCCCGAGAGAAGTACTGCTACAGTTGAAGGTGAAGAAGTTATCTCTGAGGACAAATGCATCTTCACGAACTGACTTAGGGGCATTCTAAGGAAACACTGTATAAAATAAAAATAAGCATGGTTCTACAGTTATACAACTCAGGGCTATCATTTGAATTCAGTGGAATACGTGGCTTGTTGAATTTTGGGATGCTAACAAACTGATCCATCATGGAGGATTGCATGTAAGGCTAAGGCCCTTGTTAAAATTGGATGAAGGACATTAGTGCTAATGCTAAGTTTCCTTATATCTGGAAAAACTTGTCTTAGAAGACAGGGATAGGGATTTAATTTCTTGTGAAGTGTCACCAAAGGAGAAGAAATTTATGAGCCAGGGAAGAGCCTGAATGATGGTACACGGAATAATGGCACAAATCTACATTCACTGATCCCAAGCTACAGATAAGAAAGGGGAAACTCACCTCTGCTCATGATGCTATATCACAGCCCTTACAGTAAGAACTTCATTTCCAAGCATCCTGCCCTTATATGGGAGAATCTGTTCTCACAATTCTGCCTAAGGGGAGAAGACAGTATTTGGGAAGCTTCATTCCAGCCTTTTATATTCTAGACATTGTTCGGTGTAAATTTCTTAGTAATAAAGCTAATATTTCAATTGCTGAATATAATATTCCTGCTTTCATTCCTCAGTTCGCTATGGGGGATGTTAGATATCATTATTATCCCACAAATTCACCAAAGTACTTTGCTTTCCTTATAATGCTCTTATAGTTAGTAGGGCTTGGGGAGGCAGAATAAATCAGAAAAAACATCACTCTTGGACTCATCCCACCTTCCCACACAGTCACTTTCTTCCACCCCTTCAACTCCTTTTTATTCCCCATTCAGCAACTTGTTTTCTTAGACTGATTTTGGCAATCTTATTCTATGTTCTGGGAAATTGGACAAGTAAAATAAAGTTGCTTAAATAGAATGACATCTTGGTTCTGCATACTATTTTTAATAAAATTATTGATTTCAGACTCCTAGCCACCAGAAGCAGACTACATTTTTAACAACAAACTCAGAATTTGTTTTTCTGCTCTATGAGGATAGAGACCATACCCGACTTCTACACTCTATGTCCTATAGCTCTATTTATTAGGCACTAATATATTTGTTGAATAAATAAAATAAAGGAATGATGTTGGGCACTCAGGTCAGTTACTGACGAAAATTTACTACAAATTTCTCTCAGTATTGTCTATTATGTAAAACAATGCAAGATCAGACAAATTCTATTTAGTTCTCTCCCTTTTCCCTAGGGTAGCGTTCCTGGAGGATGAGGCCAGCAACGGTGACGTTGCCTATTGCAGGGTTTGGCCTCAAATCCCAGGATAGCTAGACTATAGTTAAACCACAAAGACCACTTCCACCTACACAGAGGTAGGCCTGGGAACTCTGGATCCTGCTGCACACCTTTAATTCCACCTATTCCACTCCAAGAGAAGTTTTGCAGTGGGTTGAAGGGTGAAACATGATATCATTTCTCCCCAAATGGCAGCCAATTTGTGGATATCTTATCATACCAACCCCATCGGCAAAATTCAAAAGCAGCTATCATACTTAATTTTATGTGACAATTTGATTGGCCCATGAGATACATAGATACTTGGTTAAACATTATTCTGGCTATGTCTTCAAAGCACATACATCCCATCCAATCAAGCCAACTTGTGTAGGCTTGAACAGAATAAAAGCTAAGTAAAACTTTACTCTCTCTGCCCAGCTGGCTTCAAGTTGGGACATCAGCCTTCAGACTCACAAGGACTGGAACGTGTACCTTTAGCTCTCCTTGTTCTCAGGCCTTCACACTAGGACCAAACCTATACCATTGCTGATCTGAATCTCCAGCTTGTCAACCGCGGATCTTGAGGGGTTTTAGTCTCATAGTTATTTACACCAATTCAGAGAGAGGGAGAGAAAGAGAGAGGAAGATGGAGCAGGGGGAGGAGGAGGGAAGAAAAAGGAAGGGAAGGGAGGAGCAGAGAGGAGAGGAGAGGAGAGAAGAGGCTTTCCTATTGGTTCTCTCTCTCTAGAAAATCCTGACTGATACATAAACTAGGGCCAAAGGAGTCCAAATGACAGAATATATCACAATAATAATATTTTTAATTTCCTTAATCATCACAAAGAAAACATCCCACTCTAGCATCAAAGCTAGTTTGTATATGTGCTGTTGAATCAGACTAAAGTTAGAAAGGTTATAGTTTTTACTCCAGTAACTAGAAACCTAACATTCATCCCCATGAAGCCAGAAATAAATGAGGCCTTAACTCTATGGGGGAAATAAAATTATTCCTTCAGCTGACCGGTTCAGATCAGTCTGCTTAGAATATTTCTCGAGGATGGGAATCTTCATAACAACTGACTGTCAAATCCCCTGCATAAGATGGATGCAGTTATTAGTTCTAATAAAAAACAATTCCCATATATCTCAAAGTCCAAAACAAACACTGATAAAATGTATGGCAAACTTTTTAGTCCACATTTAATATATAGTGGTTTCAAAGCATTTTGATGTCTTAGACAATTGGAGTTGTCAACACTTTGATGATCTAAATTCAGATCCATGCTTTTTAGAATATGTGAGGAATTGCTAAGATTACACTATGTGACTATTCAGTCATAAAGAATGAAATCATGTCATTTGAAAGAAAATGAATGAAACTTGAGACCATCATGCTAAACAAACAAATTAAACACAGAGAGTTAAATACCCTTTGGTTTCTCTTATATGAGAATAAATAAATTAAAGAAAGAAAAGATGATAGGAAATTAGAAGGCAGACTCTTAGATATGGGGAAAGGATCAGGGAGAAGTGTGAAAAAGGATTGAAAATTATCAGTTGATGCATGTACAAATCCCACGAAACAAGCATTAGTATTCTGTATTGCAAATATGCACCAATATGAAAATACAAATTCTTAAGACAGCATTTGAGAAGTAATTGCATTTTGGTAAGGAAACCTTCATCTTAATTATTGCTACTTATGAAACACCTTAAAGTACATGCCTTTCAGCATTACTACCAATGCATATTATTTAATCACACCTTGATCCCTCAGTTCATACACTGTAGATTGTTAAATAATAATATAGATTTTTTATTCCAAACATCTCACTCTCTTCTGAAATGGTATTTGAAGAACTCAGCAAATATCCCACCCATGATACACATGTCTTCTAAATTATCTCTAAATCTTATGTTTTAAAAGGATAAAATAAACAAGAGGGTTTACAGCCTAGATACTCAATTATTTGAATTCCATTATTGGGTATAATAGTGGGTAGGATCAGGGGTGGAAAGAATTCCAGTCAGATTACCGTTTATCCTCTTACCATAACTCCAACGAGCACCATAAAACACGTGGAGAGGGAGAATTTCTAATTGTTTTGAGTGATAATGTTAAGGTTTTAGTGTTCAGCCATTATCCAGAGATCTACCCAAGGTCTCATCTGACTTCCATAGAATGTGGCCAAAATCTTAAATTCCTTTCACTGTTGGCTGAACAATTCTCTGGGGGACAAAGACCAGAAAATCCTTCCTTCCTGAAAGCAAGAAAACTCTGGCCTTCAATTTATAACCTGTTTTTTCTTAAGTGTGAAAAAGATTCTTATGTGCAAAGATTTCTTATGTGCAAAAGATTGTGTCCTCATATAAATTTAAATTATTAGTGTGCTTTCATTTAAAAAAAAAAAAGTAAACCTTCAGAGTAAAATTTCTTTCTCTAAAAATATCTACAGTAGCAAAACCAGGCCCTGCAAATGTTTCTCTCAGCAAAACCGATTCACCCTCTCTCGATCCTCAAACTTCTTCTATACAAAGAGGAGCAGGAGCAACAATCAAGGCCTTCACAGCTGCATCATTAGCAGCTCATGTCATTATCCAGCAAATACAGGTTTACCGGAAATCTTCCATCTTACCGTAGATTGTAAAGGGATTTGGGTTTTAATTTGCACCTGTGTGTATTTCAATAAAGCAATCAACTTCAAATTAGACAATGCCAAGTTTCATAATGCACAGGTAGATAGATGGATTACTGTGAGCTAGGTATTGTCTACTCAGTAGTCACTTTCTCTGGCAACGGTGCCCCCATGTGACTGGAATGCTATAGGTCATATGATCAAAGAGGAGACTGCAAGGGACACAGGTCAGTTGTGGTACTATGATTAATAGGGAAGAGAAATAATTTAGTGGACGATTAATAGGGAAGAGAAATAATTTAGTGGACTAGGTATAAAATATCACTTCACAGGCCCTGAATGCAAATTCCTCGTCTACAACTTTTGTGATTTTGAGATGATCATTCAATTTCCCTGATATTATTTCTTCAAATATCAAAACTGGGCACAGTGACAAAAGAGTAGACACACACATCAGTAGATTAAAACAGAAAGTCCAGAAAAAGACCAGCACATGTATCGAAAAATAGCAAACATCTCTGACAAAGACAATTCAATAAAGAAAAAATAACCTTTGTCTGCTTAACTGATAGTACTGAACAATTGGACATACACATACAGAAAAATAAACCTGAACACGGATCATATACCATATACAAATTTAACTCCAAATGGATCCCATACTTAGATGTAAAATGAAAAAATCATAACACTTTTAGAAGAAAACGCAAAACAATTAAGGACTGCACCCCAGGGGTAAAGTGCTTTCCTAGCATGCACAAACTCTAGTTTTGATCTCCAGCACCTTGACGGAAATAAACAAAAATTTAGGTGACCTCAGGGTTAGCCAAGAATTTTTAGGTACAACACCAAAGGCACAATCCATGAAAAAATAATTGATGTGACTTTACTAAAATTAAGGACTTCTGCTCCATAAAAGACATTGCTCGGAGAATGACAAGTCACAAATTGATAAAGTATTTACAAAATATATATCTGATAAAAACCTTGCACCCAAAATATAAAATTTGATATAAAAAAATTCATCTTGCATTGATGCTAAATTAATGAGATACCAATTTCAAAAGTTCCTAACACAAATGGGAATTCAATAATGCTTCACTTAATCTGAAAGCAAATGGGCATAGGCCACTGTGCAGCTATATAATTACAGACAGAGAGCTACGTCCAGACGCTTAATTTTCCAAGGGCCTCATGTACCAGATCATAAGACACACTTCGTGATGATAACATTTGTGGATATTCTCTTATTGCCTCTCCCATCTAGCAGTTATTTCTTTAAAAGGAAGTAGTCTAAAAGAATTCCCAGTTTACAACATGTCAGATTCTTTGTCTGCTCTAACAAGATTAAATTAATAATGATTCATGCTTGCTGGGAAAGGCAGAAAATGACAATCAAGCATGCTTAAGAAAAAAGACCTTTAAGAGTACACACAAAAAACAGCACTACTTAGAACTAAAAACATTTAGAAAATTGTTCCAAAAGTTGTTTTTTCATAAAGCCTAAATTCTTTAGAAAAATGGGATGAGGATTAAAAAATAGTTTCATGTGTTAAAAAATCATCAAATTGTACAATCTTTAAATATAAATTATTTTAGTAATGTGTTTTTATCATGTTTTAACCCCAAAGTAGTAAGCTATGGAGAATTTTAATAATGTTTTTGTAGTAAGATTGGTTCTAAAATGTTCTACTTTGTTGACTCCTATAAACGGGAGCTGATTTCGTGAAGGGGCCCAGTGTGCCCTGATCTATCTCTCCTCTGGGGATTTAGCTCTCTTCGTATAGAAACAGCACCAGGCAGACTGGACCTTTATTGTTTAAATTTTGTCTTCCCTGACTCTTCAGTGACTAGAACATTATTTCATATTTTGTAAAACCTTCAGGGGAGGTTCTAGGAGATAGACTTAAAGAGGGTTACAAAAGATATAGAAACCATGGACTCTGATAGAGAAATAAAAACAAGCATCCAAAAAAAAAAATAGTTGGGATTTATCTTTCCCTTTAGTAAGAGAGTAATTGTTACATCCTGAAACCTAACAACACAAAAGTCTAAAAATTTTGTATGAGAATATTTTGCACAAAGGAAGTTCTTCTACTTTGCAGTTTAAAAAAATAGGCAACCACTTGAAGTAAGGCTTTGGGCAGCACACAGAGGGTTCCCACTGGGTCTCCACAGATTTAAATTGATAGCACAAGAAACCCTTCTGGAGAGAGCTGGTAACACTGGAGTTAAGTCTTAAAAAGAAGCTATGAGGGATGATTCAGCCCATAGTGCTGTGTGGGGCACAGAGCAGGAAGTAAATTATCTTGAACAACAGTACAAGTATGTAGGAAAACCCCAGAGCTAAAATGGAGAAGCCATTTTGGCAGATACAAAGAAAGGTAGAATTAAGCTGCTGGCGGGCACAGATGAGTTTACTGGAAGTGTGCTTGTCTCAAGGAACTCAAAGTTTTCTTATCATGAATAAGTCATTTCTGATACCCCAGGCTACCCCCGTGTTTATTAAATCTAGGCCCCTTCCTATCAAAAGATACTAGGAATTCCCACCTCGCTTAATTCAGCAGCTGTGAGAAAAACCTGAACTTGGCAGTGGCCAAGACTGGAAAGAGGAGGGGTTAAACATGACGTCCTGAGGAAGAGGCTGGTACCAAAGGGTGCCAAATGCTCTACAAAGGACACACACTTCCCAACCCCCTGCCTTAAATCACCCCCACAGATTGAAAGTCATAGCTTTTATTATGGGTGGATAGAAAATCTCAGGTCTAAATACTTAACAAAAATAGATCTTTTTATTCAAAACTGTGATTAGTATTTCCAATCTAGATGCTGGATGGACTTATTATTTTCTTCTGCTAATAATTCCTCCCAGTCACAAGACTGTCCAGTGGAGAAGATGAAGCTTGAACAGTGTCATCTTTCCTACCAGATGATTGTGGGAAGTGAAGATACTCTAAATATAATCAGCCTATTATCCAGCTCAAGGGGTAAAGCATTCTTTTTAACTCGGCTATCATCACACCCTAAGAAGAGCACCCTCCATATGCTAAAGTGCCATAACCTGTAGGCTGCAACCTGCTTCTGCACTACGGATGTTTCAATGTAATTGCATGTAACACTTTATTTATAGTTATGAAAATGTACTTAAAATCCAAGTGCATAGACGGAAATTGTATCTCTCTAAACAGATGTAGGAGAATTTAAAAGAAATCCAGTGCAAATCTATAGAAACTCTTTGGAATTACCAAAATGACTAAGCAATTCATCTGGTTCTATCACAAACCTGTATTAGGTACATTAGCTTAATACATATTTATATGGCTTAAAGGATGTGAAGATGAGGTTTCAGGCATTTGTTTTTCTTTTATTCAGGTGGCCATGATCACTCATTTAGCAGCAATATGTTTCCATGGATTTCATTTGCTCAGAAATGGTTTCAATGAGTAAAATTCTTGGCTGGGAACATCCCTTGAGGTGTTTATTGGTGGACAGAGGTAAAAGTACTGTGTTTTCACTGTGGATAAGGAAAGTGTGGCTTCATTTAAAAAATTTTTTTCTTCACATTTTTAATAATATATGTTTGCCACACATGATAAATACATTGCTGGTGGGAAATCAGTACATATACGTATTGCATCTTGACACCTTTCCTTCCCTTCTCCTCCTTCACATCTTCCCACTTCCCAAATCCTCTCATCTTCACAAAGTTTGTCTCCCTGTTTCTTATGATCTATCTTTTATTTTGCTCTAAGTTATTTAATTTGAGACTTCTCACATAAGAGAAATCATGTGATATTTAACCTTGTGTGTCTGATTTATTTCACTTAGCATTATGGTCCCTGGGTGCACTGGCTTTATGGACTATATTACTCATTCACTACCTCGAGTTTCTCATATTGACATTCAAAGAAACTAGAACTGGAAATCACATTACACCTGAGAAATCCTTAGTCAATCTCCATTTGAGAGCAGATAGGAATATAGTGAATAATGGAAATTCATCCCTAGTGTTTTGGATTTTGTTTTGCTCTGTGTTTTGTTTTGCTGTACTGGGGATTGAACCCAGGGCCTTCCAACTGATCTATCTCCTAGCTCTTTCTTATTTTTTTTATTAGTACATGTGTGTAATTCATAATGGTCACATTCCTCACGGGGAGTTGATATTGAGACAAGCAGGTCTCACTAAGTTGCCCCAGCTGGGCTCAAACTGACAATCTTCCTGTCTCAGCCTCCCAGAGTGCTGGGATTACAGCCCAGCCATCCCAAGTGTTTTTAATACTCTGAACTATTCCTCTCTGAACCACCCCAAACACAGACAAACCAAACCCTCACCAATATACCCAAGCTAAAGGGTGTCTTTCTCTGAGGAAATGGAGTTATTGTTACATTCTAAAACCTAACAACTCACACAAACCTAATAATTTTTAAAGAGAATATTTTACACACACAGGAAGACTCTTGTTCTCTTTTTCAGTTAAAAATAATTGCTCTCAGAACTCCTGGACTTAACAAAACAATAATTTCTTTGAAAGCTCATGTTAATAACTTTAATATTGTATTAATGTAATTTTCAGTCTTTAATATATCTGGCACAATTGAAAACATTTTCAGTAATAAAAATAAATGTATCATCTATACTTATATGGAAGAAAAGTTGAACTTGCTCTGAAAACTATGAATTTATCTGCTAACATTTCCTTTTTATGTCATGGAGGAAATAATAACTTGAGTATTTTTTAAATCTGTTGATAGTTTGTGCATTGTTTGGAAGCTGTTCTTCTAGGTTGACATGCCGGTTTTCATCATTTGCATATTCTTCAGTAGTTTCAACAGAAATTTAGACTCTTTAATCCTAGCAGATATGCAGGTAACTCCGGATTCTTACCTCTCCATTCCTTCCCTGGCTCTACCACCTTTTTTAATCTAGGTAATTTTTCTCTTTAATTTAGTATCTTCTTCCTCTCTCTTTGGCCTGCCTCCTTCCCAAAACATGCTTTCGAGAATAGATTCAGAATGAGTCATTTCCACCTGAGTAGATGGTCACTTGCTGTGTTTTGTTTTCAGGCAAAGGAATTACAGGTACCAGGAAATGGGGGTGAGGGCTGCTTGGAGGAAGTGAGTTCTTTATAGTCCTGTCAAATCATTCCACAGTTTTACCTTATTATTCCCAAATAATACTTAGTTTACAAGAGAAAAGAAAAGATGTTCCCCTTAGATTTGTGGACCAAATAAATCTATATAGGCTCCATGGCCCTGATCACCCTTGTTGCTCATCCACATTTGGCAGGGGATCCAGCAATTTGTGACTTTTTAATTCACCTCTTGATAGTCTGAATCTTTTCTGCATCTTCCTTTGTGTTCTTCAGTTAAGGGACTTCTATTCATACTTTTCTGTAGCTTATTCTTCCTCTCTGATTTTTCCAACTATGTTGGACTGATGCTTCATTTCAAAAGAGAAGAGTATACTTATTGCTCCTACGGAACAGCTTTATCATCACATAATATAAAAGATAACTTAAAACATGTGGTTAAGTATGTGTTTGTTTGCTTTCACCATTTCCCTCCCAGATGAGGAAATCCAATCAGAGGGGATGAATGACAGAAAGCAGCATTTTCCTTCACCATTCAGGAGTTTCCAATAATTTTAAAGTTGCTTGAACTGTCATGTCCCTGGGCAGAGCAAGCAAGAGAATGATGAATGGCCAGGTCAAGGAAGACGCCAAGTGCCATGCAGAAGGGGGCTGCTTCTGCACAGATGGTTGCCTGTGTCAGGTAACCCCATCCTTCTGAACAATTTGCCATTGAACGTTTCCTTCCATAAAGCAAACAGAGTTGGAAACAAATCATTCCTCTGCTCTTTAGGCAGCCCTTTACTGAACATTTACTATGTGTCTACTGTTTACTGGTCACGCTTAACCGTAAGGGTGGGGGAAGGATCTGGGGTACAAAGTTGAACATGAGATCATCCCTGTCATTACGGAGATCGCTGCAAGCAGAGGAAAGTAGTGTGAATCATGATATTAGAATACCAGAGTGTTCGGTTGCAGAAAGGAGAAACCAATTCACTTCTTCTAGAGGACGCTCAATGATGTCACAGAGGAGAAGAGATTTAACATCAGTTCTAAAGAATTACGACAGTAGACTCAATAAAGAAATGAAGAAAAAATATTGCAAGCAGAGAGAACAGCCAGGGTCTCATGTTCAGTGACTGGAAATGCAGCTGGCATGTTTGACAGACAGGAGATTGCCGAAGGATAAGGCTGGGAAGCAAGGTTGGAACAAAAGTGAGTAGAGTGCTACAATACGGAGTTTGAATTGTAGCCTCTAGGTGATAGGAATTTGTAAAACCTATATACAGATTTTTGTATAACAAAGAAATAGAATTGTATAATTTTTATGATCTAAAGTCATACTATGAGAAATATGAAAGAGAGATTAACTCTAAGGCAGCGTACTATTAGAATACTAATAGTATAGGCTAGACAGAAACATCAAAATCCTTAACTAGGGCAGTGGTGATAGCAATGAAGAAGAGGAAAAAGGTAAAGGTGCAAATTCCAGAGAAAAGTAATTTCCTAAATTCCCATGCTCTCTATTTAGTCTATAGGGCTTTCCCTAAAGAAGACACTGAAGTCAGCAGGACTAAGATTCAGAGTAGTCTCAGTGGTATGAATCCAGTCCTTGTATTCTAAGCTCATAGAAGGGAAGGTGACACACTAGAAAGTAGAAAGAGACCATGTTTGCAAAAAGAGAACTTCTTTATTTAAATCAATGTGAATAAAGACTGAAAGAGCCCACCAAACAATATCATGGACTTGTTTTCCCTAGAAGACTTTAGAAGCTATTTCTTGGAAGCTGTAGGCTGGATTTCATGAAGATGAGACACTCTGTGCACAACATTCCCAGAGCATTCTAATCTCCAAATGGAAACAACAGTGAACTGGCCCAGTACCACCCAGAGTCCAGAAAAGCTCCGCACCTATCAGTTTCTCTGAACATGTATATGGTGCCCAGAGCAGTTCACCCAGTAAGACCAGAAGAAAAAGCAGCAAAGTAATGGACAAAAAGAGTGGGCAAAAGCATTGGAACCCTGCGTTGAGGGAGAAGACCAGCTGTTAACATAGAAAATGAAGAAAACACTGTGCACAGGAGTCAAGTAGAAGAAGGCTTTTCACTATCTAGGACAAAAACTCAGCCTCTGTTTCCTCTTCTTCCCATTTTCAACATGCATGCATTTCCAATACTTTCTTCCCAGGTGAGAACTGAGGATGAAGGACTTTTGCTGGTCTCCTTTTCAATGCTCTCATTTATGACCTTACACCTCCAACATTTCTAAATTCATAAGTCACTTCTCTTCAGAATGGTCATTTGGGTACAGGACTGGGGCTGGACTGGTGGAGGTAGAAAAGGTAGCCCTCCGTTCTAAGGCAGCATAATAGAGCGTATGCATAGCCTCCTTCAGAAGAGAGGAAGAGCGAAAGACTGACTTAGAAGTTGGCAAGAGGACCCGGGCCATCTTCCTAAAACAGCCAACCAGCTGTGCTGACCGGCTCTTCTCAAAGTGAGCCCTGGAGTGAGAGTATGTTGACATCAGATTCTTGAGGGGAGAGAGTCTTGGGCCTGTAACATTAGAAAAACGAATAGCTATTCCCACATTCTCTTTCTAAAATTAGAATGCTATCTATCTTCTGTCACATATCAAGAAAAAAAATATTCCCATCCTGTTGGAAACTCCTGGATTCAGAAATGAAGATCTTACTAGTATCTATGCTCTTGGAAATGCAGTTCCTAACCCTGTTCTCCTTCCACTCCCCATTTGGTCACTGTCCAGGATGTCATCAGAAACTTTTGCCCTGACTTAGTAACCAAGCGATACTTTAACTCTCATATATGCAGCTGCCTGCTGAGGATTTTCGGTGCTTGGCTGCTATCCAGAGGAGAGGAGTCCAGCTTAATCAGGTGTTATGGTCAAGGTTCCACTTCTTTTTAGGACTATGATACTCAGAGTCACATTCCAAGAACATTTCCCGTAGCAATTCAAACCACCACAGCTTGCAGTTTCACATTAGTAGGCAATTCATTTCTCAGTGGCCTGAATCTAGTGCTGTCTAGATTTGAAAGGCCCACCATCCACAGAGAAGGTTGCTGCCGTAAGTCTGAATTGCAAGAGAGTTACAAGTAAGACCCTTTCTGGGCTTTCACCCTCTGTGCCAATGTTGCTTTACCCCGAGGTCCACAGATACCTGGAGCCAGTGTAGCCTCAGAAGGGAAAGAGAGAAATAGGTGGCTGACAGTTTTGTAGAACCCGATAAAGAATTACAGGAATAAGAGGCTATTGTCAAGCCCATGACTCCAATTCCTCAGTGAGCTCTTTTATTTGCCATTGTAAATTACACACTACTAAAGGTTTCCGAAGGAAAGGGAGGTTATGCAACAGAAAATAAGATCCCTATGAATTATTAAATTCTTAGTGGTCACTTTGCTTTCATCATTTCACCTTTAAGTAAAGGCTGTAACATTTACCAACCACTGTGTGACTTGCACTCATAAAAACACTGCCTGGCTATTTACAGTACCAAATTTCCTTAAGACAGGGAAGTGAAATCCCCTCTCACATTAAAATGCTCAGAAGCAATTAGCTGTGCTGTTTAGAGTATAATCTAAGTATGTTCATAAAGGAAAATAAAAATTATGTTCAAACTGAATCAAATTGTATCCTAAGTAGAAGTAGGTCTGTGTTCACATAAACAAAAATATGTTGGTAGATGAATAGCTTGATTTCTAGAATTTTCAATTTCACAGACTACATTCATTTAAAAATGCATAGAAGGTATTGAAAATACCTTGCTCTCAAAATTCATAATGGCCCACTGGAGAAAAATCATGATTCACGTGACTCTAAATTTCTTTTTAGGCTAATCATGCAACAAAAACTCAGTTAATTAATACCAAATAATCTCTTTTCACTCTGCTAGTATACATCTGAAGTCTTTAAATTGTAGGCCATTTTTACAAGGATACATTCTAACTTGCAATACCAAAATTTGGGGAGGAAAGGGAATCCTATTAAACCCATCTTGACCATAGACTCGGTCCATTTCACAGTATTGCTCATATTGTAGGAGAGACAAGAAAGACCAAATACTACCTGATAAAATCCTCCATATGCTTCAAGACTAAGCTGTCCTCTATTCTCGAGTCTTACCTGATTCCCACCAAATCCACTGACTCAATGCTGAGCTCTGTGGAAATACTTAAACTAATCTGCTTTGCATTCTATCTAAGCATAAAGATGTTCTTTTCCAACACAATACAAGTTTGCATGTGTAAGTGCAAACTGTATGTCTACCTTTCCTAAATCATAGCACCCAGTTCACAGCCTCATGCCTAGGAAGGAATAAATTCAGGGAAGGAATAAATCACTCCACATTTCAGGAAACCATGAATGCATAGTGTCAATTTATATAACCTCAAAAGTATCCTATTTTTCAACTTTTTTGCTCTCCTACAAAACAATATGTATAAAATCACATACCCATACCTATAACAAACATACACACATGTGTCTCCACACACACACATTTAAAGCCATTTACTTTTCTTCTTCAATCTTTTCTCTGTCTCCTGAAAAAAACTGACCATAACATGGCAAAAAACACCAACACACCTACGCCGTGGCTTGTTCAGTCAAAGCTCCAGAGAAGTATACTCCCAGTATGAATCTCTTATTACTAAGTCCACTTACGGTCACTGTGGCCTGACTATGTGCCAGGAATGTTCCTCAGGCTCAGAAACCTGAGCAAAACAAACCTAGCACCTGCCTGGCAGTGCTTGTATTCCACCCGAGGAGAAAGATGCTAAGTAAGCTCATAAATACCTACAGAATTACACTTTTAGTAAATGAGATGGAAGAACAAGAAATAACACTAAGGAAATCATGTTAGGGAGGGCTCACTTTAGAATGAGCGAGCAGGAAAACTGGTCTGAAGTATCATTCAAGATGACCCTTAAAGGATAAGCAACAGCTAGTGAAGGAAAGAGAATTCACACATACAAAAGAGAGACTTGGAGAGGGGTGGTGTGAGTTACAGGAACTGGAATTTAGTGAGAGACTGAGAGCAGAACATTTCCGGAGACTGGAGAAAAATGTAAAAAGCCTTTTTCGCCATAGAGAGTCATCTGAGAAAGTTATTCTGGCAGCTGTGGGAAAACGATTATTCTGCATTAGAATGGAAACAAAATGTGATAGAAGACCATATAGAGCTACTGAAGTCATGCAAGTAAGAAATAGTTGGATTATGGTGCCAGTAGGTAGTGAACAGGAAGTAAAGGGGAAAGATTTAAAATATATTTTGAAGAAAAGAGTATATGTAAGATTTGATGGTGAAGTGAATATACAGGATGAGGGAGAGGCAAGAACCAAGACTGATTCTCAAATTCCAGACTAGTGACTTTTACTGAAAGGGAAAAGCCTGGAAAGCAGATCAACATATCATTTCTAGTAATTTATTACAGTGGAATTAACTAATAATGTTGTTTTTGCATATATCTGAATAAGAGTCATCTTTGCAATAAAGAGGAACTCCAGCGGTGCATGATTAGACAGCACACTGTCATAGGTTGCTGTATTCAGCTCAAACCCAAAAAGGTGCTATCTCAGAAGTGGAGGGTGGTTGATGAGTCCCACAAAGGAAGGCACTTGGGTCCTGGGTCAAAGGCATACAGAACGAGGCCAGGTGCCACGGAACAGGGAAAGCCTGAGGATGCTTCCTAAGTTTTCTCTTTTCCCCACTGACATTGCCTTGGCGGGACCATTCTGCAGTGCTAGGAGGCAGAAAATGAGTTCTTTCAGCCTCACGTGCCTCTCTCAGGTGACAGGCAGACATCAGGTCTGACCAGGACTGTTTGGGGCCTAGAGAGGACTCCAGAAGGTACACAGATGTGAGTGGGCAGATCTATTCTTGGTGTTCCTTCGTCTTCTTGGTCTTCTTACTGCAGAATAGATAAAACAACCCAGGAAGAATGGCTTAATAGCAATCCTCAAATTGGAGGGCCACAAAGCCATAATTATCCTGAGGGAGAATGATTTGAAATGCAGAATTATAACCCATGAAATCTTTCAATCAAGCATGAAAGGAAATAAGGTATTTTCAGCCAAGCAAAATCTCACAAATCTTTCTTCTATAGATTCCTTGTCAAGATGCATCTGGAAGATGCGCACCACGAAATAAGGGAATAAGTCAGAAAAAACAAGACAAACAAAAAATAGCACTTCATAGGGGAAAAGAAGTAAGAGAATCCCCAGGAGGTTAGTTTTTTAAAAAATGCATAGAGTGTAGTCAATTTCAAATTAAATATAAAAAACAATTTGAAACTGACAGATTATCTGGTATGTTTGGTTATATTGAAAAGAGTTGTATGTTTCTGATATATAGGAAGTGAAAAAATGAGGCAATTATGAAACACAGTAAAAATATAATAAAGAGTATATAATTACACCAGTCTATACACCTCAGCTGTGAGTAATGTAACTATATTTTGTGATGGAAGAATGAAACAAAGGACGGAATAAGAAGTGTGTTTAATAATAACTAACCTGGGCTGGGGATTTAGCTCAGTGGTTAGAGTGCTTGCCTAGCAAGCACAAGGCCCTGAGTTCGATCCCCAACACCACAAAAAATAATAATAATAATAATTAACCCTCATCATCCATAATAGGCACTCAATAGGTAATACCTAAAATTCATCACACATAAAAATTACAATGTGTATAAATTATATGTACAGCGTGTATGTGTATATACACATATAAAATCACATTATATAATACATATAAATTGAGTGTATAAACACATATATACATACAATATAATTTTAAAGTTTAGCAATATGAAAAAAATTAACAAAAGAAATTGCAAAAAAAGTGTGACGTGGTTGCTTCTGGGAAGCAGAAAATGGAATTATTAGGATGTGGGTTAGAAGTCTTTTCAATTAACATACTGTCTTACACTATAGTCTGATCTTTAACTGTGTGAACTTGGAAAGCAAGACATTTAATCATAGGTCATGGCTGTTTATTCCCTTCAGTAACTGAAAGATCAAGGAGCCAAAAATAAGCAGTTACTAAAATTGTTATACCACCGTTACAGTGAAAGATACGGCTCCACTGCTGCCCAGTGAAACTGAACATTTGAGGGATAGAAAGGTCTTTGAGAGAAGAAAAGAGTTTTGTTGGAACAGCTGAGAAGTTAGAAGACGAGGACTCTTGTCCTAGAAAAGCCGTCTTTCCTGGGGATTGCAGACACAAGACTTTTATAGACTCTGAGGGGGACGTATTAGGCATATACCCGGCTCTTCTGATGCACAGACTGTTGTTATCCATCCGTAGGGCATCAGAGATTCTTAAATCTAAGAAAAGTTACTAATTAGTAAATCTTACAACTCATGTCTTTTTAGTTCTTTCTCCCACAAACAGCTAATCTTGGCAGTAATCATTAGGACACAGAAAGCATCTGCCACCGGAGACTACAGGAAGACAACAAAAGACAACTGTCTCTCCGGGACCAGGAGAAAAAATTGAAAGGCAACTTTCACTGGACAAGATAGTGAAATGCAGCTTTCACAGAACCATTTGGACTGGAAAAAAAATACCTCCTTTACACAACCTAAAGGAGGAAAGATTTGTTTTTTTCTCATAGTTTTATAGGTTTCAGTGCATGATCAGCTGGCTCCAAAGCAGAAACAGCATGGTGGAGGGACACAGGTGAGGAAACAGCTTTAACCCATGGCACTCTGGAAGCAGAGGGAAGAGGCAGAGAGCCACAGCAGGAGACACCGGACACAGGCTCCTCCCGGTGCCCTTGCACCAGGCCCCACCTCCTCACAGAGCATTCAGCTACGAACTTATTCACAGATCAGTCCACTAATGAGTCCAGCATCTGTATCATCCGGGTACCTTTGAAAGTCCCTCCTCTGAACACGTGAGCCTTTGGAAGGACATTTTAGATCAAACCACAGGAACCTTTTAGGGGCTTCAGACAGAGGTGTCATTTGCAAAAAAGCTAGTGGAAGTCTAGAAATACATTGCTCAGCTGCATAATGTCCAGTTAGTCATTTTTTAAAGTTGACTTTTAAAAGCAAGTGAAGCTAGAGGATTTGTTTAGGTTTTCCTTTGGTTACAACATAGGTTGTGAAATATAGCTCCATAGTGGTGCACTTTACACTATGTGTGTGTGCATGTGTCTGTACACACGCATTTCTTCACGCTCCTATTAGAACTCTTAAAAAAAAAAACAACCATGTAATGACCACAAAGAGAACATTAATGCTGTCTAAAGAAGCACTGCCATACAGAGTATGTTTTCCAAGATTTTGCTATGGGAACTACAGAACATACCACCAAATAAAGCATGGCCCTTCGGGGAGAATAAGGATGTTCATTACAGCCTTGTTTGCAATAGAGGAAGACAGAAGCAACCTAGGAGTCTGGAGAATATGTAAGAAAATAAATGCGATGGGTGGAGTAGAATACTACACAGATTTAGAAGGTCTGTAAAGAAAATGGACAAATCATACAAACAACTACATAAAAAAAAGTATGGTAAATAAGCTCCATGGCTCAGTATCATTTGCATAAATTAAATATACCTTACAATTAATATTTTTGTTGTATTTACTGTGTACTAGACAGACTTCTCAATACTTTATGTGTGTTTGAATCCACTGAAGTACCCAGTCAAGTGGGTACTGTTACTATGCTCATGTCCAGATGAAGACTCCGGGCACACACAGGTGAACACACAAGGCCATGGGACACGAGCCTAGTATGTGGTGAAGCTTTGGGATCAGCCCAGGCAGGTCACTCCACGGTCCTCATGCTGAGGCACTCAACTTACACCTGGGAAAAACAGCTCTATTTATTCTTATGGATGTAAATTTAGGCAAAAATGTTTGTTAAATACATGGAACAAGGACACATTGAGCAGAACAGAGTAACTGCTAATGCAAGGAAAGGCAGGGCTGGGTGAACAGAGTTATAGTATTGAAGACCAGGGAATAAGGAGAAAAAGAGTAAAATAAGGTTCAAGAGAACCAGTGCTGATACAACTGGTTATCTGTACATTAAAATCAGCCAAAGCTGATTAACTCTTCAAGCTCACATTGACAACAAGTAAATGTGAAGATGCTTCAAAGAGAAAGAAAATTATAAAATGCTACTTAAGAACAGGATATACTGAAAATTGACTTACAGCTTCCCACTAATTTAAAACAACTAGTTTTTCTGCCAGCATTGAGCAAAATTACTTTTTCTTTGCTTGAGCTTCAGAGGAAATAGCTGTCTTTCTTATAAAAAGAAAAAGATATGTACCAATTAATGACTCACTCAGCCCATCAAAAGATGAAACATGCGCATCTGAGAGCCTTTTTCTGCTGTTAGATGTGAAAGCTTTTAAGGACTGGACATTTTGAAGCCCGTTTCGTGCTACATCATCTCAAAGGCACGCGGCTGACACTGAGTCATTCCAACTCCAACGAACACCATTCCTATAAAAGGCAATGTAACGCTTAATCTTCTCCTATATAGTCCATGCTGCTTCATGTGTTAATAATTTCTTCTTCGAGTCTCACTAAACTTTGCATTCCTTTGGGATAGAAACTATAACTGGTATTATTTTGCATGTTCTAAATCCCACCATTTAGGAATAGGCACCAAATAGGATACTACTACATATTTATTAATTAAAGAGAGAAATTTAGTATTTATGTAAAGTCTAAATTACATGTTTCAGAACACTGCTACAACCCTGCCACCAAACAAAAATTATAAGAGAAAGTGCTGTTGGAAGTAGCAGATGAAGACCAGGGTAGAAGAAAGAGTGAATACAAAATATAAAATACTGAAATTTAACCCAGGTTTGGTAGAACATGTATGTAATCCCAGCATTCAGGAGGCTGAGGCAGGAGGATCACCAAATTCAAGCCAAAGCAACATCATTTCTCAAAAAAAAGTTTTAAAAAACTCAATGTAAGAGAAAATGGAAGCTCCAGACATGGTGGTGCTCATCTGTACTCTCAGCACTTGGGAGGCTGAGGCTGAGACACGAGGGTCACTGTGAGTTTGAGGCCAGCCTGGGCTACACAATGAGTTCAAGATGAGCCTGAACTACATAGGGAGACCCTGTCTTGAAAGAGAGAGTTGAGAGAGAGAGAGAGAGAGAGAGAGAGAGAGAGAGAGAGAGAGAGAGAGAGAAAGAGAGGCAAGATTGTAGACAAAAGTATAAGACATGCTGGATTCACATTACCCTAAAATAGCAGATGGACAGATTTGCAAAGCACTATGTTCCAAGAAAAGGAGGGGGTGGGAGAATAGAAGAGAGAGAGAGACCATTGCTAGGTATATCTATTCCACTTAAAACACCAAAACTTATGTGTGTGCACATACATATATACACCTCTATGCACACATATATTCCTTTTCATATGCAGCAATTGCCATGTATCATTCAGGAAGACAGAAACCGCCTTATAGATTAACTTGAGCAGCAAACTGCAGGTTTAATTTCAATATGGAATACTGCTTATCTCTATCTTAGATTATAAGACATCAGATTTTAGAATTATTGCTCTACATTTTGACTTTTGATTCATGGAATTAAAGATAGCACTGTTGTCTATTATCCACCATTCAACTACCCAGATTATTTGGCATGGGAACTTGACAGCTCAGGGAGAAGGATCTAGGGCATCTGGAGAGGTGGAAACCATAGCGAAACACTTGGCGTGATTTCACTGTTCTTCCACTTACATTACAAGGGCAACTACAAAATTCTTATTGAATGAATTGAGCAGCTGTCTGGTTTGATTGTAGCTTCGGTGAATCTGTGCCTCTGACCTCTGCTAAATTGCTGTTTTATTGCTATTTGCAGCAGTGTTCCCCAGTAAATCACAACTTCTGTCCCTATGGCAACCACATATACCTGAGATGTTACTGCCTCTTATTCTGGCAGTAGAAAAACACAATTATGAGAAAAAATAATAAATCTGGCTAGTGACCTTTTCTCCATTATTATTCCTGTATCTCACTCCGAGTTGTGCGTTTTCAATTAGGGATCCTGGCTGAACTCAGCAGTCGCATGCACAAGCATGCCGTGTCTTCAGCAGGTGCAAATGAAAGACAAATGTGTAAATTTTATGTGTGATTACCTCCTTCTGGATATGAGCTAAAGAACAAAGATCATGCATGCACAGAAAAGATAAGAGACATTCTCTGGCTATATGTAATTGTGGACAACTCTGGGATAAAATAGTCTCCTTTACCCTATTCATCATCGTGTCTCATCTCATTTTTTCAGTCTCCTTTCATTAGTGCAGTACTTTTCTGAGTGGGATTCTTGGGCAGAATCACCCAGTGACTTATGTTTAAAATGTTGATTCCTTAATTCTATCAGCACAGTCTGCATTAGAATCTGGGGTGGCTGGCAATAATGCACAACATAAATAGCTTTCCATTTGATTCTTATGAAAGTTAAATTTTGAGAACCACTGAAGTAAACTATCTTTCAAAAACGGATCCCTTATTACTAATCCTTGTATTTAAGACATCTTGTGCAGATTTTAAATAGATTATAGCCTGACCCACAATATCGGGCAGCATCATATCACCACTGAAACATCCTGAAAGTCCATGAGTTGGGCTGCCCTCTGTCTTCTCTAAGAGCCCACAGACACGCTCAAGGAGTATTTATGCGACAGTAAAAGTGATGAGATACTACCTCTGAATGTAACCACGATTTCAGAAGTAATGGATCAGTGAGGCAAGACACTATGTTTGATTTCCTTAATGAACATAGATGCAAAAATTCTCAACAAGGTACTGGCAAACAAAATACAATGAAATATCAAGAAGATCATACACTATGACCAAGTAGGATTCATCCCAGGGACGCAGGGATGGTTCAAGATACGCAAATCAGTATATGTAACACATCATATCAACAAATCAAAGACAAAAATCATATGATCATCTCAGTAGATGCGGAAAAAGAATTCGACAAAATCCAACACACACTCATGATAAACACTCTACAGAACTTAGGAATAGATGGTCTATATGTAAATCTGATAAAAGCCATCTGTTATGGTTTGTGTCTAGATGTCCTCCCAAAGCCTCATGTGGTAAGAGATAGCTGGATCTAGAGTGTGTGATTACTAAATTGATCCATTGATCGATTTGGCATTGTTCTGCTGGGATCAAGGACGTGAGCCTGAGATTGGGGGGTGGGAGTGTGGGCTGCCCTGGGGGCAGGTAGCCTAGATAATAGATATAGGAAGAAGCTTAACTAGCTGCTTGTTTGCATTGCTTATTTGCATACATTCCTTGCATTTTCCTCACTTTACTTTGCGGCCGGCCGGCTGCCGGTCTGCACGCTGCCCCGCCGCCTCGGACCCAGCGGACTATAGACTGAAACCTCTGCAGACCGTGAGCTAATAAACCTTTCTTCCCCTAACTTTGGGTGTCGAGTGTTCTGTCCCAACAACGAGAGAAAAGTAACTAAAACACCATCTATGACAAACCAACAGCTAAGATCATACTAAATAGAAACTGGAAGCTTTCACACTAAAATCTGGAACAAGACAAAGATGCTCACTATCACCACTATTATTAAATATAGTTCTAGAAACATTAGCCAGAGCAATTAGGCAAGAGAAAGAAATAAAAGGAATAAAGATAGGAAAGGAAGAATTTAAACTATCATTATTTGCAGATGACATGATACTCTACATAGAAGACCCCAAAAATTCCACCAAAAAACTTCTAGATTTAATAACTAAATTCAGTTGCATAGCTGGATACAAATCAACACCCAAAAGTCAATAGCATTCCTATACACCAATAACAACTCGCTGAGAAAGAAATAACAGAAGATACTCCTTTCACAATTGCATCAAAAAATGAAATAATTAGGAATCTACCTAACAAAGGTAGTAAAAGATCTTTACAAGGAAAACTACAGTACTCTAAAAAAGGAAAATGAAAAGATTATCAGAAAATGCAAATATAGACCATGTTCTTGGGTAAGAAGAACCAACATAGTGAAAATGGCCATACTTCCTAAATTACTATACAAATTTAATGCAATTCCAATCAAAATACCATTAACATACATCACAGAATTAGAAAAGGCAATCATGAATTTCATCTGGAATCAGAAAAGAGCAAGAATAGCAAAAACAATCCTGAGCAACAGGGGCAAGGCAAGGGGCAACACAATCCCTGACCTGAAACTATACTATACTATGAAGCTATGGTGATAAAAACAGCATGGTACTGGCAAAAAGGCACACCCAAAGATCGATGGAACAGATTAGAAGATGCGGAAACAACTCCAAACACACTCGAATACCTCACCTTTGACAAAGGAGCCAAACACCCTCACTGGAAGAAAGATAGCCAGCCACTTTAACAAATGGTGTTGGAAAAATTGGCTTGCCACATGCCGAAAACTAAAACTAGATGCATGTCTCTCACCATGTACTAAAGTAAAATTGAAGTGGGTCAAAGATCTAAACATTAAAACAGAAACACTAAATCTATTGGAGAATAGAATAGGAAGAACCCTCGAAGACATAGGGGTAGTTAAAAAATTTATGAACAGAACACAGACTGCATGGAAATAATACAAAGAATCAGTGCCTGGGACCACATCCTATTTAAAAGGCTTTTGCACAGCAAAAGAAATCACCAACAGAGCAGGACAAAAACCCACAGACTGGGAAAAAATCTTTGCCAGCTGTCCCTCAGACAAGGGGCTAACATCTAAAATATAATAAAGAACTAAAAAAAAAATCAACCCCCCTCGCAAATTTAAAGACCCAATCCAAAAATGGGCATCTGAAATGAATAAACACTTCTCAGATGAAGAAATAAAAATGGTAAATAAACATATGAAGAAATGTTAAACATCACTGGTCATTTGAGAGATGCAAATCAAAATAACGCTAAGATTCCATCTCACTCCAGAAAGAACAGCTATTATCAAGAAATCAACCAACAACAAGTGCTGGCAGGGCTGCGGGGAAAAAGGAACCCTTTTCTACTGTTGGTGAGAATGTAGACTAGTCCAACCACTATGGAAATCAGTATGGAGACTCCTCAAAAAACCACAACTAGAGGTTCCATTTGACCCAGCTATTCCTCTGGTTGGTATCTTCCCAGAAGAACTGAAAACCTCATACCATAGAGATATATGCACAACCATGTTCACAGCAACACAATTCGTAATAGGTAAGACTTGGATTCCCAACAAGTAAGGAATGGCTAAAGAAGAGGTGGTTTTTCTACACAATGGAGCACTACTCTGCCATAAAAAAGGATAAACTAGAGACATTTGTAGGTAAATGAATGTACCTTGAGAATATACTCTTAAGTGAAATAAATCAGACAATCATGAGTACACATTGAATGTTTCTTGATAGGAGAAACCATAAGTGTATACAAAGACAAAGAGGTGTAATAGATATTATATAAAAGGAAGATAATATTCAAAAGAGAGGACAACTAGAAAGTGAGAAGGGGTGAAAGTAGGAAAGAAAAAAGGAAAGAAAAGGGAAAGGGAAATACAGAAAAATATCCATATATATGGAGATATATATATATATATATATAAACCTGCTATAAATAGGGAAGGGGGAGCAGAAGGGAGGGATGGGGAAGAGGGGGGAAAACCAAGATACATCATGTACAGGTACAAAATAACCATGATGAATGTGAGAGCTATGTATACAATGTATAAATACATGTTCTTGGTAAACAATAAAAGAAAAATAAATAAATAAATACATGAAGAAATGAACACACACGCAAAAAAGAAAAACAAAGGTGTGCCAAGATCCCTGGGCAACTGAAGGGAACATCAGAGGGACAAAACAACAAGCAACATGGCACAGGCTGTTAGAACTGGGACAAGTTTTCTGGAAAAACAGTCTACAGGAGTGGACTAAATTGCTCTTTCTTGGCATTACAGTAGGCAGCCAGTACCTTAGGGTGCTTAGTACCTGAGTTACAACACGGGAATGTACGGCTCTGCTCTCCCAGAGCCTGAATTCCACAATGAAAGAAAAGGTGGATGTGTGCGGCCGAGTACGGCAGGGCATGCAGAACGCAGGATACAAACAGGGCCCATGTGAGGTCAGGGAGTGAGGCTCAGGTGATCAGCGTCAGGGCTGCAAGGACTCAGCGCAGCGGGTGAGGTGGGAGCAGCCAGGCTGTTGAGGACAGGCACAGGAGCCACCCAGAAATAAAATGTATCCTCAGTACAATGGGAAGGCTCCGTGAGCCAAGAATTTTCAGGAAGATATATCTGGACTCAGAAAGTACCAACTTCCTAGTACTTAGAACTTAGAGGTTTCATACATTTGATTTGTCTCTGACTCTGTTACTCTTCCCTTCTAAACAGCCCAACCACAGACCACACCACCGTGAAAGCTGACCTTGTAAGTCAAACACTTACGTTGCCTCCTTTGCTTTCCCTCTCTCAGCCATCCTGCTAGCTGGTCCTTGGGGCCAGTCTGTGGCCTCAACTCACATTACCTTTATCTGCATTGGCTGCAGTTGGCTTCAGGTACATGTGACTCTATTGTCTTTATGGTCTAAGAGCAGCACTACCTGATTTTACCACCATAGTCTTGTATGAGCAAAGGGGCAAAGTTGGGAGACAAGTGAACTTTGTCTTCATGGCCTCTTCCCCGTTACCTTCACCTATTCCTCACTGCACAGCTGACAGAAATAACATCTTCTCCAATGTCACACCTCCAGAAACCAAGAAAAAGTCATCAGATATAGCAGTCAACGTTACTCTTTTGTTATTTCCCCTTATGTGCCAGCATGTTTGAAGCAGGATAGATGACTTGTATTCGCACATTTGTTAGATTTACTTTGTCATGTAAAATTATGCTATTTTTCTTTCATCAACTCCTGTGGTCTTCAAGAAAAGATATTTGAGTATCTGGCAACTCAAGTCCTAAAGTGTCAGTTTAGAGGAATATGATTTGGTCTAGCAACTTATACCACCATACAGATAGAGCCTGGGAAGAATGTATGTGCATACAGAAAGCATGCACACACACACACAAACACACACAATATCACATATTTATAAACCATGAGTATGGAGTTACAAGTCATTCAAATAAGAGAAACAATAAGGACATATAGAAGTTGTATTTCTCTTAACATTCTATTTTCAGACTTTAACTTTTGGGTATTGTCTTCAATACGTGTGACACAATTAGATAGTCTGAGGCCCGTTGTACCACGTTTGTCTAAAATGAGACTAACCTTCTGTGCTTTGTGTCTAACATCATTTGTGATGAGCTCCAGGATATTGAGTAGGTTGTCCTGGCTCTCTGTTGGCAGGATGACTTCAGGGAAGAGTACTGTAAATCTCAGGGTCTTTCCTGAGATACAGATTTTAATGACCATTATTTTTTAGTAGACTTTAAAATATTGTTCCTGAGTACATCATTTCATATACTCCTGTGCTTAAACATTAGTTATCATAATCTGACTCCAGGCAAAAGCTCTTAATTCATACACAATATTTCTTTTAACAGTGTTATAAAATGCAAATTATTACTTAAGGATAATGGATCCCTTTTCCTGTAATTGTTAGTATTTTGACAACATTTTAGGCATGAGCAAGTAGGTCTTCCTGTGTTTTAATTCCAGAAAATATATCCCTGAATATTAATTCTTAAGAAATATTAAAATAACAAAAGATTTTATACTTACCATGTACAGACTTGAAGATTTTTCTGCAATTGTCTCCTCAGTTTATTTATTAAGGAATGCGACTTCACTGGGACCAATACTTTTCATTAGTAATGCTTCTGTTTCCAAAGTAATCTAGAGATTTTACTTTGAAGCTTCTGCCCCTAAAGAAGCTACATTCCCCAACCTCCCTTGCACCTAAGAGGGCCAAGTAGCTCAGATGTGGTCAATGAAATGTAGGCAGAAAAGATATATAACCCACTTTCATGAATGACCAATATAAACGCATTACATGATCCTCAATTTTGTCTTTTATCCCATTATCAGCTGGATTTCTGTGGTCAAGGTGATTCTGAAAGTCCAATATTGAAGATGCACCTCTTCATCTGCCTGAGTTGCTGAGTGACTGCATGGAGTAAATTTTCTCAAGGATAAATTGGATTATGTCTTAGACTTTTTTAGAGTCAGTGGTTTTCAAGAGAGCAGATTTAATACAGGACATTTATAAGTGGCAATATTCACCCACAAGCCAAATGCAGGAAGAGTGCTGAATGTCTATCTCTGCACTGGAGACCCAAAAGATTCAGTCAAGGGCTGGGAGCCCACAGCAATGTCCCGTGTATCTCCGTGTCCGCAGATGATGGCTGAAGAAATCTTTACTGGAACCAGGATACAATGCTTGCAGCAGAGATGGTGACCAGAGCTTCCCCAAAGCAACAGCAGCCATCCTCCATGACAGCAAGGCCCCGAGCTCCTTCTTCAACAAGAACAGCTGAGTCCTCTTCCGGAGAACCACCCACAGCAGAGCTTCTCCTGGGAAACAGCCCACCAACGATCTGCTCCCACCCTGCTTTATGCTGTGTCAGCAACAATCCTCAGGTGGATCCTCTACGCCCAGCATCACACCAATTCAGTCCAGCTGGGTGTTCTGGCTCAAGTCAACCATAATAATTCCACCACAGATTATATGTGGATAAACAATGATTGAGTCTTTTTCTTTGTCTATAAATTTTGAACTTAAAAATCTGGGATTGTTTTGTGTTTTGAGATATATTTTATTCACTCAATGATTTAATCCTATCTGAAATCTTTTGCCTAAGATTTGCAATCATTTTGCAGTGATATGATCATTACCACTGAGTTAATTTGCAAAACAACTTGGAAAACCCCTAAGGTACTTATTCCCCGTGTTGCAAGCACGGAAATACAATTCAGTACTTCTCTGGAACCTAAAGAATAATTCACTACAAGGGAGAAAAAAATAAAACAGTTCCTCAATCATCTGGAAGGTTTCTGGGCTGTTAATTTAAAATTATTAAGCCTTTCTTTTTTTTTAATTTTTTATTTTTACCAAGAACATGTATTGGTACATTGTATACATAATGATCATAATCAACATGGTTATTTTGTACCTGTACATGATACATCTTGGTTTTCCCCCCTCTTCGCCCTTCCCCTCCCCTCCCTTCCATTCACCCATCCCTCCCTATTTGCAAATGGATGTTCCTTAAGAACATACTGTTAAGTGAAATAAATCAGACACTTATTAGTACACATCAAATTGTTTCTCTGATATGAGAAACCATAAGTGTAAATAAGGACAAAGGGGTAGAATAGATATTATGTTTTAAAAAAAAAGAGAGATAGTATTCAAAAGAGAGAACTAAATAGGGAAAAGGGGGATAAAGAAGAAGGTTAAATGAAAAGTAAGCCTTTCTAAATCAGAACATTTTTACTCTGAATCCAAGGTATTTTATGTGGTAACAGTCTTGAAATGTTGTAAGTATGTCACAATTGAAAAATAGGTAATTCAAAGTGGAGGCAAACACATGTACACATCTCTCTCTCTCTCTCTCTCTCTCTCTCCCCCCACCCTGCTTCTCTTTGCCTTCAAGAGTTTTCATCTGTAGACACTGTAGACATACCAATAAGACACACAATACCTCATCCTCTTATAATTGTCTCTGAACACTGGTTAAAATGTTAGCCATTAGGGTAAATGATGTACTATCTTTAAAAAACGATGCATGTGTTTAATCCCATTAGAGCAATATAGAAATTGATTAAAAACATGCATCTTGGAGTTTCAGACCAGGTTTTGAACAATGTTTCTGCTACCTACTGTGTGACTTTAGCCAAATTATTTAGACTTTTAGAGCCTCCAATTTATTTTACTGCAAACTGCAATAACTTAATCATTGAATTGCTGTGAGGATTAAATACCCAATAAAATAAATACCCAAAAATAAATACCCAAAATGCCCAATAAAATACCCAAATAAATACCAAAAAATAAATACCCAAAATACCCAATAAAATTCCCATTACCATAGTAAGTACTTAATACATGCAGTTATTATTATTCAAATAATTTGACTGTTAGACTTGTATGTGCAATGTCACACACATCACAAAAGAGCAACCCAATATTTGTTTTTCATGGGATAAAACCAAAGTTTATCAAGGGAAAACGATTACCTTTCCAAAACTAGAAGCAGAATCCAAAGGAGAAATAGGAGAGTTCCTCAAAAATGTGCTAATCAGAAATATGATGCGGCACAAAGATCTACGATTTACCTTGAGGTAGCTCAGCATAATCATGTAATTCATCTGTACCAATTAGTTTAATTTTGGAGAGAGTCAGATGACTTTGTACCTGAAGGGCCACATCCCAGAGGCAACTCTTACATCATCCTGCTAATAGTATCTCAATAAACACCTGACACTTTATAATGAATAAATGCTAATGAGCATACTACAAAACAAAATGGACTTTTGATGATAGAACCAATGGCTATTTAATGTGATGAATATTAGAAGTGAGTTCTCCCTAGAAGAAAATAAAAATATTCTA
>PVJO010013754.1:0-50831 GCA_004026905.1 Hystrix cristata | reverse complement strand
AGAAGAATTAAAATCATCATATCACAGTGATATATGCACAACCATGTTCATAGCAGCACAATTTGTAATAGCTAAGTCTTGGAAACAACCTAAATGCCCAACAACTGATGAATGGCTAAAAAAGATGTGGTTTTTCTACACAATGGAGTACTACACCGCCATAAAAAAGGATAAACTAGAGTCATTTGTATGTAAATGGGATGTTCCTGGAGAACATACTATTAAGTGAAATAAATCAGACACTTATTAGTACACATCGAATTGTTTCTCTGATATGAGAAACCATAAGTGTAAATAAGGACAAAGGGGTAGAATAGATATTTTGTTTAAAGAAGAAAAAAAAGAGATAGTATTCAAAAGAGAGAATTAGATAGGGAAAAGGGGGATAAAGAAGAAGGTTGAAAGTAAGATGAAAGGGAAAAAAATAGTAAAGTGTAGTTTCACTTGTTGCAAATAGGGAGGGGTGGGTGAATGGAAGGGAGGGGAGGGGAAGGGGGGAAGAGGGAGGAAAACCAAGATGTATTATGTACAGGTACAAAATAACCATGTTGATTGTGAACATTATGTATACAATGTACCAATACATGTTCTTGGTAAAAATCATAAAAAAAAATTAAAAAAAAAATCAGCAAGAGTAGGTCAAGTATTCTGAACATCACTGCCCTTGACTTCATCTTTTGCCTCCCTCTTCTATTTATAATAACCTTTATGATTACACTGGAATCACCCAGAAAATCCAGGAAGATCTCCCTATCATGAGGGCAGCTGATTAGCAAACTTAATTCAATTCTATCTCTGGCTTAATTCTTCTTTGGCATATTTACAGGTTCCAAGAATTAGGGTATGGAAATCTTTGAGGTCTGTATTCGTCCTTCCACAATCAGATAAGCTTCTCTTGCAAGTGTGCTATAAGAGATGAATAGGATTAATCATGCAAAATGTGTTGCACATGGTGAGTGCATTCATGAGGGATGAAGGAGGAAATTATGTGATCTTGCTAATACAGCCTGTGGATCCTCGTCCCAAGACCCCGTGAAAAGTGTGTAACTAGTGAGTAGGGTTTGCATTGCTTCTCCATTTCTTTGTTTCTATATCAATTTCATTCCCACATGTTCACTACTCATCCCTTCATTTCCCTCCTTCTGTCTTCCCAGGCAGATTCCTTGCCTAGATTCCTTGCTGTGGACTGCACCCAGGCCATAATCATGCTCTTGGCATATTCAAAATCTTTCTCCATCCTTAGCAAAACAGGCCTGAATTAATCACATGTAATCTGATAAATTATTAAACCAATTGGCTTAGCATGATGATTTCTAATACCACAAACCACATAAAATATTACTTTCTAACAACACCCACCAAGGCTCTAAACCCATATTTCTTGAATTCTTTTTTATTTTTTACAGTCTATTTATTTATTCGTAATGAGACAAAACACTGCAATCTATTCAACATTAGGCTGGACACGGCAGTGATTAGAGGGGAAGGGGAAAAGGAAGGAAAGGGGGGGAGTGCCTTTGAGTTGGATTAAAAATGTCCAAGGGAGAACCTTCTGGAAGACTCTTCTCTGACCACATGGGACTGAAATCAAAATCACATGATCACTGTTATTGAGAGGAGAGAGGACTCAGATTCGGGGCCTCAGTATACAGCTGATGTTAGTCAGCACGATTTGGGCCACCCACTGGCCAACACTGTCAGGGAGGGAGACCCTTTTCCTGCCTGGGGCCTGCCTGCATTGTGAGGACTCTCAGGCCACGGAGAGGCCTGGGCTGGCAGGAAAGCACTCAGTCACCGACACTCCATCTGCAGAGCTATTCCTCTCTCCTTTTCTTCAGGCTGTGCGGCGATGGACTACATGCAGATTCTGCCGTGGTTCCTGTAAGAATCCAGAAGTGCTGGGCAGGACATGGCAGCAAGCAGCTTGGGGGTCCAGGGTGAGGGATGCTAGAAGAGTGTGACACATGCATGCTGCAGGCACGATTTATGAGGCTGACACAGCCTTTGCTGCTGGAGGCTGAAGGGGCACAGGTATGAACTGCTTCCTGTTCCTAAGGCCAGCCCACATCAGCCTATGGCAGGAGGGTGGCTGATGTGGGGCTTCACCTCCTATATCTTGCCAGGCCTTGGAGCTTCCACTCATAGAGGACAGGCAGGACAGGGCCCCAGCGGCCTTACCATCGCCTGTCCACAGGCCAGCTCCCAGCGTGGGTCAGCTGCATAGAGCATGCCACAAGCCAACAAGCAGGATGATCTCCCCAGATAGCACAAAGTATGAGGCAGGAGGCCACGGAGGAGCAGAGAACCGTCCCATGGTCTAATTGCCTGTGCCAGAGGCTAAGTCCGAGAGCTCTGTGCTCTCCTGAAGAGTTATGCCCCCCTGCCCACGCTTTGCCAGCTTCTCATGGAGAGGGGAGGGCCACTCCCCAGCCTCCAGGCTTCAGGCTGCTCCTCAACAAATGGCCCAGCATTCTCTTAACTGCATTTCTATTGTTCTGAGGCTCCTATGTCTTCAGGCTCAAGGGTGTCCACACGCTGTTTCTCTTTTGCAGCAGAAAGTCCAGTCTGGCATTTGCAGGAAGAAGTTGACAGGAGGGCAGTGTAGTGGGAGAGGTTTGCACAAGTGCATGGAGGCAGGACCAGGGTACTAGGTGGCACCAGAAGTTTCCAGAAGCAAGGAGGAAAGCCAGGGAGCCTGTTGAAGACTCGATGCACGCTCTGCTCCCAAGCCCAGGTAGCACCGGGCCTGCAGCTGGGGCAGGCCAACAGGCTGGCGAGTGGCTGCCAGCTCCTTGAGGAGAGCAGCAGAGGTCAAACGAACAAAAGGTGGGCTCTGCAGAGCGGTAAGGTGTGGGGTTGTGCTCGATGCCACCCGTGGTGAAGATGCCTGACCATGGCAGGAAGCTGCAGAGCAGGCTGTGGGGCTGGCATTCTAAGTCTGGGAGTAGTGAAGGGATTCAACCAGGGGCTCAGGTTGGCTAGTGCTGAACCCAGGTGCTGGATGTAGTCTAAGATGGTCCAGGGAGGGAGGCTACCATTGATGTAGAGGACATAAGTGAAGCCATCTTTGAGGACCCCCTGGATGGAGTAGTGTAGGGGCAGGGGGGATGTTAGGCAGGGCTAGAACGAGAGGCCTCCCCCAGAGAAGAGAAATAGGGCACTTCATTAAGAGCAAAAACAGGTTGCAGCAGCTTCTGTGGTTAACGCTGCCAGTGAGGATGGAAGTCTACAGTCACTTGTGGTAGACGCTGCCAGCGAGAATGACAGCCTGTGGTCACATTTCCTCTCTACATTCTACCTTTACAAGACTGCCTTTACAGAAGTTAGAAAAAAGAAAGCCTGACCCCAGACCCTAGTGGAAAGTCCCCAGAGACCCTTCCCCATGTTCCCTAGTAAGGAGCCAATTGACCAATCAAGTAGTGACACCCTCCGCCGAGAAAATCAGGGTGGGCCCCTAGTCAAATCCTACAAAAGGTGTGTAATGGGTGTGTGCCCGATGGTGGCTCAGTCTCGGGCGCTCCTGCTTCTCTCACTGAGAGATAGCAGCTTTATACTTGCTCTTGCTTCTATTAAAAGCTACTTTTGCTTTGGCACTGTGGTCTCAATCTGACTTTCCTTCCACCTTCTGCGTCGGAGGGAGAGTTGGGCCCCGGTTAGGCACCACCTTGGGGCCGGGCACTCCCATCAGGGATGACGGGATTCCCCCCCAAGACCCCTGGGGGTCGTGTCAGTAGTAATAGGGCAGATAGTGGTGCTGCCTAAAGTCTCTGTTTTCATAGAAGTTTATCGTCGTGTTGTTGCTGGTGAGGACGTGCAGGGAGATAGCTTTGCAGTGGTCCTTTCAAGTAAAAGGGAACCTACGCTGTGCTTTCTGAATCCCTTCACTACTCCCAGACTTAGAATGTAGGCAAGCTGTGTGTCCACAGAGAAGTTGGAGGCTAGACTACCTCCACCTCAATGGGGAACAAGTCTCTGCACGGGTGCTTCACGGTGTCTATGTCATCATGGCTGAGAGGCGCAGGCTGATCTCGCTGAGGTCGCTGCACGGTATCACTTCTGTCACTGACACCTCTGGCGAGAGCCGGCCACGACTACGAGCATCGCAGGGCTCAGCGCATCCTGGGAGTGCAGGGAGCGGAGCCCAGAGAATGCTCGCAGCAGGAAACGCGGAAACGCATTATGTAACTGGCTGGGGGCGTTAGCCGGGAGTGAGGCCGAGGCCCACGGCACTATTTCTTGAATTCTAAAGGACCTGCGATTTCATTGTAAGAAATACCACCGAAAGCCAGAGAAGTGATGACAAGAGATATACCTCCAGCCAGGGGGGCATCCACCATTCACTGCCTGCGAGAATCTCCTCTAGGCTAGGCGGCTGACCCTTTTCCATCCTTTCACAGGACCCCGGGTTTACTTGGATCTCAGCCGTTTCATTCATGTACTCAACATGATCAGTTTTTAACATCCTACTCTACAAACCATGAGTTCCACGAGGGCAGGCATTGGGCCTTTGACTATAGGACTTTAACATCTGAGGAGAGGGCTGACAGATAAGGAAGGGGGTGATTCATAGGTATCTTTAAACTGAATGGATGACTTTTCTCATGCAATTGACCAGGCAGAGGAGAGAGTGAGGGAGTAGAGTTCATCGAGGGTAGTAATTGCACCTACATCCTGTGACTACCCTACTTACAAGTTTGAGGAGAACAGAGGGCTGGGGTTCTCGTGATCAGCCTGGAATCCCCTGAAAGACAGCTGCCATCAACTTACCTTTAGGGATCTTTGAGCAGAACTGTACAGGGAGCACTACGTTTTACTATTTAAAGGACCCAAGGTGGTGCTGGAGCTGTAATGTCAGTAATGAAAGCAAATGTGTAAGCTGTTTGGAGCTATTAAACATAAGTTATTTCAGGTGCATTCGGAATAAGTGCAGACAGAGAGGGGCCACAATCCCTTTTTCATTCCTGTGGAACATGAGTCAGAAAAATAAGGATGTCTGAATTCCTCTGATAAGGCTCCAAATACTTTTCAGCCACCAGTTTACTTTTTGTACTAGATGAAGAACTGACACTTTGTGTGTATGAATTTACCATATTTAGTCTGATCTGAATGGTAGAAAATTCCCCACAACCTTAGCAAGGTGCCTGGTATCGAGCAGATAATTTAGTGCTGAAAGACTATCAATTCCAAATAAATGAGAAAAGAAAGGAAGGAGGGGAGGGAGAGAGGACGGAAGGGAAAGAGGAAGGGAGGGCACAAAATAAGAGAAAGAAAGGAAGAGAAGAGAAAGCAGACAGAACGTGCACAAGAAAGTAGATTCAAGCAAACTGTTTTGGAAGTTTTACAAAAGGGAAAATATGAAAAGAAGCTAACCCAGCAAAGTAAACTCTAAATGCATTCAATACGAAGTGCTTCTGTTATTAAATTAAAGCTAATGAAACTAACACAGATCGAACATGGAGAGACAAATGATGATGGGGCTTAATCATTTTATCGTTCTGCACTATGGAAAACTTTGCCCAAATGTTCAGATGTCTGAAGTGGTCTGAGGTACAGTAAGAATCGAAGGAGGGAACAGACTGTAGAGAAAAGCACCAGACTGGAAAGTCATTACTAGTGAAGGTAGCTCCTTCAGTTCCCTAGCCTTCAGATTTGAAGAACATGAAATCAGAAACAAGGTTATTCCTGTCACAAAACAAACAGGAATGCCTTTGAAGGATTTAATAACTGTAGTCTGGTCTATAAGAAATAATATCATTCTTACTAACAATCCTAGAAATTCTTTATTCATTGCAGACAATCTGCTGCTAATCTTTGAAAGAAGTTTCCTTCTCTTGTCAGAGATTTTACTCTTCACTTGGGTATATAAAATAAATGCAACACAAATGATTAAATAAATGTGCCAAATGATATATTGTTAAGTTCTACTGCACTGGTATTATTATATGCTCCAAATTCCTTCTTTAGTTTGCTTCTCCCTCAGGGTGAATTATGCATTTCCCTGTCTGCTAAACTAAAAATGTTTCATTTTGGCGAAAGAAAAGAAAGCAGAAGTGACACACGTCTTGGCAGGCAGAAGCACCAGAACTATGCTGTGCTGCCTTCCCCCCTCTGAAACAGCAATCAGAATGTTTTCCACAGAGGCTGCTCCATCAGCCTGCACTCTAGAGTGAACGTCACATGAAGCAGTTCCTCCGCTGACCCAATAAGAGTGAGCAATGTCTTTGTTGTTATAAGCCACAGTTGTGGTATGGTGGAGTAACATAGTCTTCCTTGAATGGCACAGTACCTAGTAAGTAAAACAAATCTAAGGGCCAAAAATATAAATGCATCTGTTCCTCCAACAAATGGGCACTAAACACCTGATACATGCTGTCTTGTTTTTGGTTCTAGGGATAAAACTGGGAACAAGACAAGGACTTTCCTTCTCAGGACAAACAGACTAGAGTTCCAGAAACTCAGAAGAATAAACATGGGCCTGAGAATTCTGGAGGAAGGCCACACAGAGACCTACACCTGAAAAGGACTTTCTTAGGTAAACGTATTTGAGAGAACATTGCCAATAGACTAGATAGAATCATGTGAGCAGAAGTGTAGGAGCAGAAACTGTATAGGGGAAAAATTGGCAGGAAGTATAGAAACAATGAGGGATGGGACAGGAGAAAGAAAATCCTTATTGATACAGAGGAAAGATCTGGAGGAAAAAGAAATTAAGAGGTTTTTGAGAATATCAAAATCAGGATTTTTATGTTCTGGTAGAGATAAAAAAAGAGAAATATTCATATAATAGCCATGGGATTAGAACAAAGTCCACCTTTTTGGTTTTAATATGATTTATCAGAATTTCTGGTGTTACCAGTTTGATGTCGTAATATCATCTTGTTAAAATTTTGTACAGAAGCTGGAAATTTTCAGTCTCACATTTCCTAACCATTATCAGGGAGTGTTATATGAAACGCCTGTGTCCAAACACTTCCAACTATGAACGCACAGAATATGTTCAGTAAGAGCAAAAATAAAATGATCACATAGAAATTCAAAATGATGCCAAGTATTGCCAAGACCTGCAGATTTAAAAAAGAAAAAAAAACAAACCTTCTTGTTAAAATTTATCTCCCTCTTTTCCCCCTTGAATATAAATATTTGTGTTCAAATACTGATCAGCGGCTTTGTGTGTAAAGTAATTGTAAGTTAAGATCGGGTTCGGAGAGATAACTAAGATATGGCATGTTTACTTTTAAAATGATGGTGGGACACTTTTAGGGATTAGGCAAATGCAAATCAAAACTACACAGAAACGGGATGTGATGATTGGAATTCCAGCACTCTGGAGGCTGAAGCAGGAGGTCTGTCAGGAAGCCAGCCTGGGATATACGGTGAGTTCTAGGTTAGCCTGGACTACACAGTGAGACCTCGTCTCACACAAAACAAAACAAAACAAAACAAAAAAATACATTGAAATTCCTTCTTATTACACTCAGAATGGTTGTCCTCAAATTAAAAAAAAAAAAAAAACCCAGTAAGTTCTGGAGAGGATACATGGAAAAAGGAATATTTCTATACTATTAATGGGAATGTAAATGTAAATAGTTAATAGGACAGCCACTAAGGAAATCAATATGGGAGTTCCTCCAAAAAGGAAAGCAAAAGGGAAAAAAAAAAGAGAGAGAATGGAAAGAAAAAATGAAAGCAAAGCTTTTGTAAATGAGGAGGGGAAGAAGGGTTGAGGGGAGGGGAGCAGAATGGGGAAAAAAAGAATTAAGATATATTATGTTCAGGTACAAATTCTCTATGATGAAAGTGATCAGTTTGTATGACAAATACGTACTAATAAAAAATAAAGTTAAACAAAACTGAAAACTAGAACTGCTATTTGATCCATCTATATTGTTTGTCAGTACATACTCAAATCAACATCTTATATGTGACTCTAAAGTCTATAGTCTACACACTATCCTGTATTTCAAGTTCAGCAGACAACTGAGAATCTTTTTCTTTTTTGGTCCTGGGGATCGAACTCAGGGCCTTGTACTTGCTAGGCAAGCACTCTACTATTGAGCTAAATCCCCAACTATTTTTTTTAAAGGTGAGTCACTCCCTTTCAAATTAGTTTCCTCAGAACAGGATAAATAAGTTTTTCAAATATAATTGAGTCAGAAGTTCTGGTCCCTCATAACCCAGGCATACTTCCCAAATATTTCAGGCTTCCTAAATCACTAGTGTAGTATAAAAAATGCACCACAGTGTCACTCAAAGGGACTAAAATACATTGACAAAAATATTTTGATGTCCTCTAATCAGAAAACCACATGGAAAAAAAAAAGCCACAAAAGCATTTAACTTCACATAGGTCTACAGGAGGATAAACACAATCAATAAAAGGAAACTTTGCAGTGTCTTATGAACGTACTATTCCCAAGATCCCTTTTTAGGATCAAAGAAAACGACACAGGAAGCAAAAGTCAGTTGCATATCAAGAATTTTCAAGAAGTCATAACCTAGATTTAAACGAATCTTTGTAAATACGCTTTGATTTCTGCAACTTTTGCCAGAGGTCATATTCTCTAGCGAGTTTCAAAATGCCGCTCAAATTCATGATAAACAGTCCCTATTTGATGGAAAGATGGGAGAAAGAGAACCTCATATTTATAATTATTTGGCCCGACCGATGCCTTGCAGACAGATGAGACCCAGTCAGGTCACAAAGATGCAGACCTTTAAATAAAGAGCTGAGTCCAGTTCCGGAAGAAACTGATTTCGGAGCGTTCCACTCATGCCAGCTGTGTCTGTCAGCGTCCCATGCTGTGATGAGGCAGCTGAGGTAAATAACTTCTAAAGAGGAAGCGTTCATCTGAGATCGTGGTTTCAGAGTTTTCAAACCTTGGTGAATCGGCCCCATTACTGCCAAATCTGTAACAAGGCAGAACAATGCAGCCGAAGGAATCGGCAATGAAAGTGGTACTTCGTCTCATTGTAGCCGGGGTTGGGGTGGGGGCTGGGTCCCAAAATACCCTTCTAGGACACAGCCCTAGCACTTTACATCCTCCAACTAGAACACACCTCTTTAAACACGCACCACCTAACACGGCACAACCGGCTGAGCACCAATACTTCAACCCATGAGCTTTGGGGCATCATTTATGATTTAAACTGTAACACCAGCATTAAGACAGCATGCAGTGCACAATACTTGCCCCTTGAGCATAAAAACTATGCTACAAACTTTCCGTAAAATATTTTTAAGGGTATGTCCATGACAGCATCCTCTTTAGAAGTGAATTATAATGTGAAGCATAAAATGTAGAGTAAAAGTTATCTGACTTCATATGAATGCAAAGTCATTCCTTTTTGATTTGTAAGCATGTGCATTTTTCTAATTGCATACATTTATTTTTTAATGTAATACAAGTAGATATTAATAAAGAAAATACAAAACAGTACTCTTCTTACTTCAATGAAAAAAAAACTTCATAGCAAAATAATTAGAAAAAAACAATAATTAATACACTGTGTACCACAATCTTAAAAGAATAGCCAAAATGTTACTCAGAGTATAAGACATAGACAAAAAAGACTCTCTCTTACAAAAAAATCATAAAAGAGCAAAAAACTTTCTTTCTGATGAATTAAGAGAAACTAGTTATATTAATGAAACAAATTATACACAATGGATTATCATTCTGCCATAAAGAAAGGTAAACTGGAGGTGTACATAGACAAATGGATGCAACTTGAGACTATAATGTTAAGGGAAATAAGTCAGACACACAAGTTTAAATATCACGTGCTTTCTCTTATATGGGAAAGTCAAAATATGTACATCATATATAAATACAGAGCAAAATAGAAGATAGAGTCATTTTTTGATCAATAGACATAAATACTCAAGGAATGACTTCATTGAATGTTGTAGGTTTTCATGAGCATTTGGGCTATTAATAAACTTTCTTTTATATTTATTCACTCTCTCAGAAAAATAAAAGTTTCCTATTATGGATTCAGGCTTGAAAAGTTCATAATTAAAAGGTCTTAATCAATTTTCTATTTTAAAATTGAAGGGAAAAAACAGTAGTAGCACGATTGTTAATGTCTTCCCAGGAGCAAGGTAGGTTTTTTGAAAACTTGCAATAGACAATCCATGAAGGGATATAACAAATACTGAAAATACATATTTTTTCTTCAATGAGAAGAGGTAACCATAATCATTTTCAGACTTTATCAATTTTTAGTCATTGAAAAACTGTTTTTTTATTAAAAATGTGGAAATAAGAGTAGATCTATAAGGGCACGAGTGGACAGAATCAATATGTGTCTGTACCTGGTGCTTAACAAGACAGGGGTTCCTCACATATTGATTTACTAGCAGGTATGGAAGTCACAATCCACTGGAAATGTATTCCAATTAATTCTTTTAAATAAAACATTTTGGATGTTTGTTCTTGCTTTAATATCACTTAGCAAATTAGTATAAATTCAGTTCTCTCCACAGTAACATCTTCCTCATTCAGTCATATTCATAGGAGCTTTTTTGAATGAGAGAAAAACAGTGCACATTGTAACCTTTCGTCCTCACAAGCATATATCTCTTTATATATGTACATGTCAAAAACAGGGTCTACATTACGAAAAATGCTAAAGATTTATCAGAGAAAAGAGCCAAGTTATAAAAGATATGACCCATAAGGTTTAGAGTCTGAAAGGCCCAAATCTTTCTACTTACTACCTCTAAGACCCTGGATGTATCCATGTCCAATCTTGAACTTGGCACCATCCTTTATCAAACTAGATGTTTAGAATAACGCCGGCAAACCATTCCCAGGGGACTATAACCAAACCACTGCTTATTTTTCCAAATAAAGTTTTACTGGAATGTTGATAAACCCACCCAATTTGCTGAGCCCAGAGATAGACTATGAATCTGTAATAGGCCATGCAGCTCTCAAATATCTATGTTTCCTATTCAAGTCCTTGGAAAGTTATTCTGGAGTTATTTTTCTACTTTAAAATGGGGTAGTTACTGAGTTCAATCCCCGGCACCACAAAAAAAAATAAAATAAAATAAAATAAAATGGAGTAGTTAAAATTATACACAAAACAATAAAGCATTAGGATTATAATTGTGGTTAACAGAAGTCTTTGGAGTCCAACAAGCTTCCTTTCAAAAATACTAGTTCTACCATTGACTTCAATGTCTCATCCTCCTCCCCTGTAAAGTAGGAAATCAAGTATACAATGTATCATGGGATATTGGAGAGCTTGTTGAAAATACATGTAAAAGATTTAATATTGTGTATGATACAGAGTAGGTGTTCATTAAATAGTAGCTCTGTTAGTACTGCTACTATTGACCAAAGAGAAGGGCAGAACTTTGAAATAGCACCCCGAGAGGACAAGCAGGTAGCTGCAACTTTTGGCAGTAAGGATGAAAGTAAATCAAGCTGTCAGTTCAGTGAGCAAGCTGCTGTGGCTCTTGAGAAAAGAAGGTAGGGTGTGCAGGCAAACTGGCAAGCAAAGATAGTGAGAGATGTCATGTAAAACTGACTCTACATTTCATTATACCTTCACTGTAATGTATTTCCCTAATAAAATCTTCCAGAGGGAGGACACAACACTTTTTTAAGCACATTTTGGATTGTGTGCAAACTCATGCCCACACAGTAATTAAACTCTCCTCTGCCCAGAGACTTACCCCTTTTGGGAAAAAACTCTGAATAATTAGTAACATTTACTTGGGACCCTGTACATGTGACTGTTACTTTTGTTAGAGACTTCCTATCCACAGAGGAGCTTGTTGTCTGTAAGTAACCAACTTCTCTGTTTCTTTCCTGGGCCTATAACACAGCTGATGGGACAACCAGCTTTGTTTCTTTTCTATAATAAATTTTTCAGTTAGAGCTTTTTTGTCTATAAGTTTGCTGTTGCTTCAGTTCTAAGCTTCATTACCACCGAGGACGGGCCTTCGCTAGCCAGTGACACTGTGACATGGAGTCAGGGCAATGAATGCCCTCCCATTTACGTCTTCTTATGTATATGAGTTTTAGTGAGAAAGAGGATGAGACAGCATTCTACGGAGAAGAACATCAGTTATTCTCTGACCTCTGGGTAAGATACTGCCTCTGTCTAATCCACACAACTCCCTTTCTTAGTTTGCTGTGGAGTTATAACCAGGGAAAATTAGGATCATCTTTAAAGATGAAACACTCCATGCATCTTCCTGCTGCAGTGACACCTACATTTGAGGAAAAGATAATGGATCCAGAAACAGCCTAAGTCTTCTTGAGGGTCCATAGACAAGCTGCCAAGAAAAAACATGTAGGAAGATATTCACTGAAATCAGTAATCCCAAGATCACATTATGCAACACTATCGGTGATAACGTAAAACCTGCAGGCCGAGGAGCTCAGAGTTGTGACGCCCAGAGCAGTCATAATTTGTTCCCGGCTCAAGCTTCTGTTTCAGTTTATGGCGCTCTGTCCATGAGGTATGAAAACTACCACTGAGACTTCCAATTCCCTACTAACTTCTAATTCCCTGAATTCTGCTTAACAAATTGCATCAAACTACCATTCTCCCCATCTCCAAAAGGGTAACTATCCACTCCAAAAGCATCACTGTAGTAGAAAAGCAATCTTTACTGTGTGTTGCTTTTGAGGCCACGATTTCTATACCAGATGACTTGGAAGAATGTTTCTCAAACTAGTAGTGATGAAATATAGTTAGTTTCTTTTTCCCTTGTTTTCTTGATTTTGCTTAAAAAGAAACAACATGAATTACCATTAAAAAGGTGAAAAGTAAAATACATTCAGGATAAATACAAGTCCAGGCTTCCTAAAATCAGGTTATGTAAACATAAACGTGACTATCAAATTGCACTCAATTTTCCTGCTTTCTGTATTTCTGTACTTGTCTTGTTGCAAACCAGTAATCAAGAGTTGGCAGCCATGTACTCGTTATTCTGCATTTCACATAGAGAGTGGGTAGATACAGAACCTGCTGTGCTTTGGTGGTTAACTAGAGACATCCACAATAAGCCCATGATCCCCTCCCCAGACTAGTCACAGAAGCCATCTGTGAAGCAGTGTGTAGAGTCAGGGAGGACGACCCAGGAAGCACAAAGGAACAGAAATCACTCTGCTTTGCTGTTTTTATGCTTTAGATTTTGTGCAATGAGCATGCAGTTACTATTTATCTTCATTAGGATTTTTAAAAATACAAATTGAAGACCAATAAAGCAGTAAAATGCCGAGGGTCAGGTAATAGAGCAGGCAAAGGGAATACTACAAGTTATCAAAAAGCATGTATTAAATTTGTATTTGTTTCCATTTTGACTGACTGCACATCCAGAAGGGTTCCAGCAGAGACTAAGGTGCAGTCCCCAGCACTTACGAGATTCACAGTCTGACCCAGGAGGATCTACCTGCAAATTCATTACATTCCTACAAAATCCATGCTAGAAATTCCTGTAATATAAAATAATCATGCAGAGGGCAGAGTTTTTCCTAAGGGAAAAGGGAAAGCTTGTCATCTTCTCTAGAATGTGATGCCTTTCTTAGGAGCAACGAGAGATGACAAAAGTTTAAAAGTTTGTCTATGTCTGCTGGCACGAACTGGCACAAGTTTGTGCCGAAACTTTATAATCTCCCAAATCACTATGCTTAGCTCCATAAGATCCCATCTCCAAATATTAATTCCTGTTAAATGCACTGTTCCCATGACTGAGAACATAGAACAAAGGGAGACTTGCAGGATGATTTGCATGGAAATCACTGAGGAACACTCTGTGGCTCCTGCTGTGAGTTTCGACAAGAGGGAGTAAAAACCAACATGAGGGGAAATCTGGATCTACAAATGCTGGAGCAAACAAAAGAGTCAAAGAGCATACTGAAAACTCCCCATCACAGTAGTTTCTGTGTCATTCTAATAAAAGTGGCAAAATTTTAATTTAATTAGACATTTTCCCTGATCCATGGTCTGCCTATGACTTTAGCAAGAGAAAGAAAATGTTAAAACTATGGTTCAGTGAGGTCAGTTCAGGATCTTTGGTGTTATCAGGGAAGACAATCTTCTGTGTTCATTCACCTGGTATCAACAGAAGCTTCTACGAGGTGGTCAAAAAAAAGGCACTCCTGAGTGCAATCCCAAGCAGAGAACCTGAGCTGGGATTTCCTTCATTGAGATGGATGACTGTCCTATCTAACCTTGTTTAATTCACTGGTGCATCCACACTGTCATTCAAAGAACTGGTTGAACCACTTTTCCCCTCATGAATTACTTACCTATCTGAATAATAGGTTAATATGTCATCCCTGCAGCTACAAATATTGTTCATGTGATTGGAAATGGGGAACTCCATGCTGGAACAGATATGACACAGACGCCTTTCAGTCACTTTCTCTAGTGTGTGCTACCAGTTCTTGCTCTTGATTTTATGCACGTGACAGCATTCCCGTGGAAAGCGAGGAGGTCCTTAATTATTCATAGACAGTTCACAAAAACATTTCTACATTGCATTCTGGGAAATTACACATAAAAAGTCCAGCGATGTGCTTCCACCACTTACAGTCACTATGTACACAACATTTCCAGGCGGATCTTCCTGAAATCCATCCTTAATTACATCAACATCTGCCTCAGAATCTGTCTCTGTCCCCTTATCACCAGTGTACAGCTAAGCAAGTTATTTTATTTCATTCCTCTGTTTTCACTTTCTTTATTTGTACAGTGTGATATGTAATATGTTCTTAATTCTCTAGCATTTGAAGCCACACTGGGGGAAAGAATGCCCATCCCAGGGCCAGCTGATCCTTAGAGATCACAAATGACTCCACAACAGTGTAGTTTTTCACATGCCAAATAGCCAACCCAAAACCTGCACTCCAAACCATTCCCTTTATCTGACTGTCCACATTCCAGGAGATAGTACTCTTCTGCCCTAGTCAACCCAGACAGTTCGGGACAGCTCCTGTACCCCATCCGCTGGAATTACAGACTAGACAATGCTAAGTCTCTACCCTGTCTTGCCTTGCCTTTCCTGCCAAAGCTTTCCTGCCAAAGAGTCCTGCCAAAGCTTTCCCCACACTCATTTTGCCTCCTAACCAAACCTGGTGCTTCCCAGCTTAGCTGTGCATCTCTGCAGGGTGTGGCATGCCCCCCCTCACAGAAACTGACTAACTGTCTGGTTGGCCTCACCATACCTGAGTAACTACAACCTGCATTTTAAAACAACCTCCCATCTACATCCATCAGTTCCCTTTCTTCATCTATTTTGCTTTTCAGAACATGTAAGAGAATCATTATGTGTTTTGAATGACTGATTTTTAAACCCTTTCCCCCATTAGTTTGAAGATAAGCATATGCATTTTCCTCTGTAAATCACCTTAAAAAGACTCTCTCAGCAGGAGTCCTGCTCTGGTTTATTACCTCTTAAGATAATGTCATTAGAGATAATCACATTTTGTAGATATCATCTCCAAAGAACAATTGCCTTAAGAATCCCTCTTGAAGTATTTTTCATTTCTAACAAGATCTTATGATAGTTAAAAATAAATACAGTGCAGAAAACTAATTCTCTGAATGTCTAATGCTGCATACTCTCATGAAGATCACCACAGCAGCATGTTTTAGAAAACATTCCAGAGAATGTAAAATTTTATGATTATCTCTTTTATCTTTTATTTTTCAGGAAGGATATATATAAGAATGTGTTATTTTATTAATATTGGATGGGCATAATGAAAAAAGTTATTTTTATTGGTAATCATACTAATATACAGAATTATTAAAAGTCAGTAAGAATAACAGAGGACATGTAGAAAAAAGTGTTTCCATTCACTCACCCTAACTCTTCTTATCGACTTAGCTAACCATGTTACAGCCTTAGAGCATCATCACATGCTTGAAAGGCTGATTTGGAATCTACTGATTTTAAATATCATGTATTGGCTTTATATTATGGTAGGTAAAAGGTTTAGCTTTCCTTATGTGCATATTCTTCTATGCTCATCTTGACAAGGATAATTATCAAGGAAACAATCAACAGAATTTTGTTACTGACTATATAAATAGTGTTCATTTCTAAGCAAAGTTATGCAATGTTACTAACTTTCCTTTCTGGAGAAATCTGCCCTTTTAGTTCCAAATGAAACTGGTTTTTCTCTGGGCCTGCCCTTAGTCTTATCATCGTCAACTGAAGCTTCCAACAGGTGTGCTCTGATTATGGAACGCCAGGTTCTCCTTTGTCTCTGTTTCTTCTCTCACTTAGGTACAGTACAAATGCTGAGAAAAGGGCAGGAATTAAAATATTATTTTTTTTCTCTTCTTAAAATGACATCATTAGACACATTATTTTAAGTCAGTGCTTAATGTTCTACCTGATTCCTAGAGCTTTTCTCTGATGGTCTTTTGTATGTTTCTCAGAGCTGAGTGAATGGGACTCTGCTACCTAACCCTATATATAACCTATTACACAGTCCTTACCACCTTGTTTTCTTTTAATAAAAATGTCTCCTTGAGTGGGGGGTGGAGAAGGGGATTAAAAAAAAAAGAATTAAGATGTTTTATGTAGATGTACAAACTTCCCATGATGAATGTAATCATTATGCATTCCAAACATGTACTAATAATAAAAAGAAATTTAAAAGGTTCTCCTTAGAAATTTTATATTTAGGTCATAGATGTTCTCTTGTATTATTTCTTTGGAATTTCACCATATACTTTCCTCAGTCTAAAACACTGTTAAATGCATTTGCCTTCCTTGAATAACCCTATAATCATCTCATCTTTTCCCTGCTCTAGTCCTACTGTATATTTATGACATTATTTTCCAAATTTATTTTACTATTTTAAATGTCAATTATAAAAGTATCATGACCTTCCTTTCTTTTTCAAATGTTCTTTGTCCTTTTGTTCATAGAGAGTCAATCTAAAATGTAATTTCTTTTGTTAGTTTATTCCTCTAGGTTTGCTTTTTTTTTTACTGTTTCTTTATGTGTTTTGATTTTGTTCTTTCATGTTGAAGGCTTATCACAAATATTCAATGGCCTTTTGCTATCTAACTAATACTAAAAGGAAGGCACTAAAGCCTCTTTAACCATCAGCAAATGAGAACCAAACAATGAATGAAGTGTATTACACTGCAGTGATCTGGAAGAGGAGTGCTTCTAAAGGAAGGAACTCTGATTTTTTTTGTTGTTGTTTATGCTTTTTTTTTTTTAAGAGAGAGAGAGAAGATCTCACTCCATAATTCAGGATGGCCTTGAACTCACTGTGTAACAGCCCAGGCTGGCCTGGAACTCATAGTGATCCTCCTGCCTCAGCTTCCCAAGTGCTGAGATTACAGGAGTGAGCTACCATGCTTGACATGTTGTTTATGATTCTATCTCTAGAGAAGTTGTCTATACTTTTAGATCTGCTCATCAATTTTAGGGAAATAGTGCTAGGGAGTTTCCAGCCACTGGATAAGTTTTTGGTTACTCTCTTATCAGATTGGTGTTTTGATCATGCCCTTCTCTTTCCAGGGTGTTTCTGAGCTTCTCTAGAAGAAAAGATAAAAAGTGCAGAACATTAATCTCGAGGAATTAAACTATAGTTTGGGTGTTTAATTTGTCCTTGTATTGATTTTCCTTATACAATTGGTGTTTCCAATTCCTGAGTAGTATGAAGATCCTAAAAGAGGAACTGGTCACTTTTCTTTAGTTCTTTATCTCCTGAGGTGCTTAATCTTCTACTCTCTCTACTGAGATAAGGGAATAGGTTCCTGTACCACACTTAGTCCAAAAACAATCTCTGTGAGATAGGAGAGTAGGTAGGTATGTGGCAAAGCTGATGAGAGAAGTGGGAGTGATGTGTTAACTATAAGATCTTGGACACATGCCCAGAACAGTGACCAAAGCCCTGCACATGAACTTTCCACAAGAACTCAAGAAGGTTTTCAACAGAACAGCTTAGACCTAAAGTTAGCCAGAGGCATGGGATCCCAGCACTGCCTCTCAGGACCTGTATATAGAAGTTCTCATTGGTTTCCTCTAGATTTGGAGAGTATAAAAGAAAGGCAGCCACAAGGAGTCAGTCTATCATAACTTTCCATGATAGCCCACTCCATGTTTCCTAGATGCAGCATGTACTTTTATCTTTGCTCTTACCCTTTCTGTTTACTCAGCCCTACCTCACTCTGCAGAGTCAGTTTCTCTCCCACTCTTCACTTTTGCTTTCTTAAATAAACCTTGCCACTGCTTTTTTGCTCCTTTTGTTCAATTCTTTGTTCGAGATGAGAAGAACCTAGACTCCAACTCCAGGAGAGGTGAGCAACCCAGAATCTGGTAATGTTTAGTTGGTGAACCATTTTTTAGAAGCAAGCTACCCAATAACACCTGTATATTTTAATGTTAAAGAAATGAGCTACGACTATATTCACACACAGGAAATCGGTAAAGTAAATGGAGAAATTGCAGTCCCAATACATAAAACCAAGAAAGCCTGACAGCAACTTAAGGAAGACCATCACATAATATCATTTAGGGAGTTTGTTAAACATAGAATTTTGGTTTCAGAACACTGGATAGTTTCTAAAGATTTGTATTTTACCAAATTCCTATGTGATTTTTCATGTTTAGTCATTCATGTGGACAGGCTATCTTGTCATTTAAAAGGATAGACAATTCCCACTGAATTTATTCCTGCAATTTATAAAGTAAGAATGCTTCTCACTGATTTGCTATTTTCCAATAAGCTTTGTAAGGAAACAAACACTTATTGAAATTTATACTATGTAGCTTTTATATGTTCCCTCAAACATTATCTTTACACACATTCTCCACTATAGAGACAATAATTATTAGAAGTATTCCTTTTTGTCTAATATGATGATCAGTGTTAAAGTTTGATTTTAATTTCAAAATTAAAGCCATCACTTCACATACCTCTAAAAAAATTCTTCTTTATTCTTACAATCAATTAAAATCAACTAACTATGTGCCACATTTATCCAAATAAGTTCTGTCAAATATCAAAAGAGAAATGCGACACGCCCCTTGCCTTTCCTAAATTTGGGGATTAAGTTGAGAAACAAAGCAGATATTCATGAAATATTCAAGAGTCTCTCTGTATGATGCAACATTTCCTAACTTGTATGTTAGCCCATTTACGAAATGGGTAAATGGGAAGTAGATTCTACGGCTAATAAGTTGTGAGTGATGATGAGTTAAATAACTTTAAAAGGTATGCAATTGTTCTTTACAGAGCTCCTCGAAATCTTTAATGTAAATGTGTGTTGTGGCCTTTCAAAGGGACGATAGAACATTCCCTACCCATATTTGACTTGATAACAGTGATTCACATCTCAAATAAAATCCCATGGAAAAATAACTTGAAAAATACCAGAGATATGTTCATAGTCCAAAGAAAGTATGGAGCTAAGCTAATTTAGGCTGAAGTAATCCAGACCAGAGAAGTTCATGGATGATTCAATATCTTACCTAGACCTTGAAGAAATTGGAAGAATAAAGCTACCTAACGGCACAGAGATAGCAGTAGGAGGCTGAGACGGGTTTGGCTTGCTTAAGGTGGAGGGCTCATACTACCACAATGAGAGTTAGTGAAAGTGACAAGCAGAACAAGATCAAGGAATTCTAGGGTAGGTGGGGTTGGCATGGAAATTTAAATAAGACAACAAGAGAACGACGAGGCTGATGGTCCCCCGAGCCAGCCCTAAGTATGATATATGGATGTTGAAAGAACTGAAGAGTATGATACAGTAAGATGACTGTCATCAATCACCAGGAAGCCATTCATATGATTTTTATGTTTTCAAAACATATATCCCTGAATTCCCATCAGAGCTATATCATTAATAAAATAAATAGATCTATTGTTGACAGCGGCAATGTTCTCTAAAATCAAGGACATAGGCACTCACTGGGGTATACCTTCATATTTGATCTTTACCAAAACCTCTTGAGAAATACAGGGCTATTACCATCTTGACAATTCACAACTGAGGAAAGAAATGCATGTCAATTTTGTTTGTTGTTTGAAAGAGTCCAGATCCAACTTAAATTAGCTGGAGGGAATGTTTTAGCTTTATTAACTCAGAAGAGTATTTGGTCAGATGAAAGGATCAAATGAAATAATAAATTTGTTTCTTGTCTTTTTCTCCTCCTGAAAGACAGAGATTTTGACTGTCTCTGTCAAGCCTGTCACTTGAAAGATGCTAATTAGTTACTGAAAAAGTGAACAGTACAAACATATTCCAAGTAAAACAATAATAATCATCTCTGTAGATATCTACACTGACCATAAATGACAATAGGTATTCAAGGAAAATATTAACATAAATTATAATAACTTTTTAGATGAATATGAAAACAAAAAGTATATGGTTTTATAGAAACATTAAATTGGAATTTTTCTATCAAAAACTGTACAACAATCCATAAAGTTACCTGGAAGAATCATTAAAAATTATAAAATGGGATACTCATGAATCTGGCAATGATTGCTTACAGATCATGAAATATCAGTAATACAAAAATTTTCCTCAGCAGAATTTATTATACAAGCAAAAAGATATTTTGAATTAAGCTTGCTCTTCCTTCCTTCCTTCCTTCATTTATTTATTGATTGATCATACTAGGGATCGAACTCAGTGTTAGGCAGGCACTGGACCACTGAGCTAAACCCCCAAACCCTTCTTCCTTTATTTTAAAGGGAGATGAGAGAAAATATGTTTGAGAGGGAAAGAATGACAGAAAGAAATGAAGACAGAAAATCTTAAGCTACACAGATGTACAAGCTCAGTTTCAGAAGAGGCCAGATGAACCAGGCAAAACAAATGTAGAAAATGAAAAGCAAGTCATACTATGGGGGGTTGAATGAAGGATGAGAAGATTTTTCTTGGTTTCATAGCTACTGAAGGACTGTCAAGTAGGAAATTGCTATTTAGGAAAAATACTGCGGCAGCTGTGCTTACAAAGTTTTACAGTGAAGAAAGCAGCATCTATCAAACTACAGTACAAACCAGAGCTTGAGAGAATTATTAATGTTTGGGTTGGGGAAATGTAAGTAGGGAGAGGATAAGAATTATGAGGCTTTAAGAGATTGTGAGGGAATAGGCAGGGATGAGGAACAAATGTCAGTTGATATGAGGTCAAATAAGAATCTCAGTCTTGCTTTCAGCCTAATAAGCTAGTGACTCTGGACTGGGCATTGTGTAGTTTCCTTTCCCCCCAGCAACTTCATTTCTAATGATTCCAGAGCTCTAATCCTGACTGCCTCCGTGGTCACATGACTGAAGCAGGGTCAGCCAGCAAGTTTCCCTGAAATTTATACCTTGTGCTCAAAGAATTTCTTCATTCATGGAAAAGGGCTTCTGAAGCAGAAAAAATATCAGACAGAAAGACAGTCTGAATTGTATTAAATGATCAGTTTCTGCCTTAAAATACTTGGGCCCTCTGCTCCTCTCTGATCTTGTGAGTTACTCCTTTATTATTCTTATGTACGTAAGACAATAAACTTCCTTATGAAAGTTTAATTTTAATTTCTGCTGTTACTATACCAGTTTCCTCAAACATTACATGGCAGGAATGACCTACACATTCCCATAGTTGTTGCAAAGCCAAAGCAAAAAGCACACTCTGTACTATTAAATGCTCTACAAATAAAATTCTCTACCCTGAGTAGATGTTCATTTATTTAGCAACAATTTACTCAAAGATTTGTAGATGCATATCATGTTTCTTTAAGGCATTTATGTGCCTGATATAAAAGAGTAAGACCAGTAATGACAATAATTTATAGTACCAGTTTTTATTTGCACAGTGTTTTATAAGAACACACAGCTAAGACTTAGAAGAACTGGGGTGAAAACTAAGGACGTTTAACTAGAGAACCACACTATCCAACCATCTCCAAACACAACTCTTTTTTGTATTGTACATCCTGACTACATCAGATAAACAAGGCTCTGGAGTCTACCATTTCAGTCACTTCAAGATTAGTGCAATTCTTGTATTTACTAGAAAAAGTTTAAAGTAAATTGGGGAAATGATCTATTAATAATTTTTCAAATCTGTTCTTGGTATTATTCAATTAGGGAATCACTTGGAGTCATGGTTCAACTATTTTAAGGTGCATCTGCTTTTTTTTTTCCATGTAAATGATTCTACCCTAAGTTCCTCTAACTAAACATAAGAGCTCAAACTATGGGAGATTGAATTTACAACGGAAGTTAATTAATCTAACATTGTATCAAATATATTAGTTTGGATTTCTGGGAAACCATCTTTTACACTTGCATTTTCTAAATTTAGAGGACACAATCTTCTTCATTTGGTAAGTTCACGAAAAATAGTAGTGGGAAAAATAAATATTTTACTCTTAGTTCTGAAGCTTGCTTTGAGATCTAAGATAAAGGTTCTGGTCAAACAGGTATAAACTGTTGTATAATTAAAGTACAGTCCAAATCCAATAAAAGTATACATTTTTCAATCAAACATTAAGGCTCTTCTCTCTTATTCATTTACATGCTTGCACAGGCAAGGAAATTATGAAATATTATTTGAATTGCTAATACAGGCCAACTAATTGTGTTAAAAAGAACAAATCCTGCCTGATGGCAATTATCCATGTGAAAAATTAGTTTTCTTAGCAAGTAGCTTTGTGCAATTTGGCTTCTAATTTGTGTATGGCACCAATTAATGTCTAACAATGTATCCAGCAAATGAAAGAAAATTTATTGAAAATAAGTAAAATGCTATGCTTTAGTAGAACAGAATAATGGTACTGTTTGTGTCTTGCTCTTTTTTTTTTTTAAATGTTATATCTTACTTTTTCCATGGCTGTTTAAAGCTTATTTGTATTTTCTTCTGGTTCTATTTTAGTTAGTTGCCTAAGCTGGTTTTTGAACTTTGGTCGATTAACAATAGGCCGTTCCCCCCATATACTGCTCTGCTTTAGGCACTGAGGCTGCAACAGGTTCAGCTGATATTCCTTCTTGCTGTGAAGTCTCCCAGTCTCAAATGCGATGTCTCTTTTTTACAAAAGCTGTCTCTACCTGACACCCTGAAGTTAGTTCAGCCTCAGGGTTTCCACAGCAACTTATAGTTATGCTCATGTTTGGATGATGATGGTGGTGGTTGTGGTCATAGTGGTTCATATGCATTTTAAAAGGTTCATTATGTACCTGGTATTTTTAAAATAACTTTACACATTATAACCTATTTAATCTTTATAAATTCATAAAGTATTATTTTTACATCCTCACTTTATAGAAAACTGTGACATTAGAAAGGTTAAGCAGTTTCTCCGAGGCCATTCAGGCAATAAGTGTGAGAGTCCCTCATCCAACACACAGTGTCTCCCTGAAGTGCCTGCGCGCTTGGCCAGAGCTCGGCAGTGCCTTCCTCTAGCACCTCCCGTTGGCCAGTCTCCACCTAACTGACTGACGCGTACAGATAAGAATGTCAAAAAATTGTTACGTCTATGAGAATATCAATTACCATGAATTCTTTAGAAAGGAAAAAAGGCAAGTGACAAAAATATGCTGTAAAATTACAATGAAACAACTAACACTGATGTGACATCCATGAATCATATTGAAAAATACCATATAACTATATGTTTATTTTAGTCTGAAATCAAATATCTCAAATATACCTATATTTTTAAGTATAAATATATATTTATGCATTTATAAAAATATATACATACCATATATATATATATATATATATATATATATTTTAACCCTCTTTTGCCAAAAATAAGACCTAGCTGGAAAATAAATAGAAAATAAGACCTAGCTGGAAAATAAATCAAAGACTAGGGATCAAAAATGCTGGCTCCATTCAGCCGGTCCCTGCCATCACTTACCTGCCATCACTATTTTCTTGCTCAGTGGCTACTCTGTAAGGCATGTAAGGCTGGGCCCCGTGGTTATTTCCATTTCCTTCCCTTGTGAGTCCACCAGACACTGGGGCCATCACATCAGAGGACAGAATTCCTGGCATTTGTTTTGAGCCTGTGCTTCCCAAAGGTGGGAGCACAAGCACAGCAGGAATCCCAGGCTAGCCCTGGTGCTGGGAATATGAATGCCGCTAAAGGCTAATGGCCTTGGGAACTCTCCTTAGATGTGAGGCAAACTAGGACACTTTCACGCACCCTCCTGTCCTCTCTGTCACACAGGGTCGGATTTCCACAATAATCTGATGACTCTTACAGTCTAACCTGGCTCTCTCTCCATTTTCATTCATGGGTATGGCTCTCAGAAAAGTCCTTGCACATTTAACTGGGATCTCATGTCTTCTTAGGGAGCAACCTGGTGATATGCTGGGGCTAGCTCAGACAACCTCATGAGAATCAAAAATTAAATATAAGGGAATTCTATCACCCAGTTTCTAAACACAGTAATTATCAACCTTTACTTGGCTTTATATAATTTGATCTAATTCCATCCCCTTTTATCAAATTATAGGATTGTGTTCTTTTTCATGGTTGAATAATATTCCATTGTTTATATATACATTTTCTTTATCCATTCTTCTGTTGATGGGCACCTAGTTTACTTATGTGTCTAGGCCGTTGTGAACAATGCTAATAACCCTCATTTTACCAGTGCACACTGTATATACATATTGAAATATCACAGTGCACACCAGAAATATGTACAATTATTACATGCTAAATCTGTTAATTTGTCATATACACTTAAAATTAAATAAACTACATTAAAAAACAAATATTAAAAACGTATCACTTCTTATTATATGTTTCTATTACTTCTGCTCTGTAATTATCTATTTTTAACGGTACAGGTACTAAATAATTATACAGATGGTCCTAGCAGGGGACTTTAAATTGGAGAAATCGACAAATGCTACAAATGAGTACTTGAGTTTATTTTTGTTTTAATCACCTCGTTATTTCAGAGTTAAACATTCTGACACTAACCCACATTTAAATGGAAGACATTATTTTAATGTAGGAATTTATAGAAAATATATTCAGAAGGAACACTATTGTGACATTAGTGGGGTTGCAAGTTCTCTGAAAATAAGAACATTATTTAAATTTTCTTTACAAAGTTTCAACAGAAAGTGTAAGAGCAATAGGATGCCTGAGGCCGAGCCTTAATAACATTTAATCAGGTATATGCTGATAGAGTAAACTTAAAAAGAATGAATCAAACTCGATTTCACTACTGGCTAGCCCATGAAAACAGAAGTACGTATTTGCTCATGATTACACAGTTAAATGGCAGTGCAAATAGAATTAATTTCAAGCAATGTAATGAAGCAAAAATATTCTGTAAAGCAAAAGGAAGATGTAAATTTACAGTTCCCAAGCCACTATCTTTTCCCAGGGTCTCTCATTGCTCTTTTGTCTAAACTGATATTAGAATACAGGTTTTGTTTTGTTTTGTTTCTTCAGAGAAAATATATCAATATTGCTTTTGGACACGTAATTTTTTTCAGCTCTATTTTCATACATCTTAACTTAGACATCTCATCTGTCAAGTTAAGGAATAAACCACAACTGTGTTGTCTGGACTATCTGTCCAATGCTGCAGAACAAAAGCAATCCAAATGCTTCTAAATAAAAACACTTGCTTTGGGATTCAAAATAAACTGTCCAGATACAAAGATGTGTGATTAATGTTTTACATTTTATTTTCTTTAACAAGAAAATGAGTCACTGCCAGAGTTACTCGCAGACTTTGGTTTGTAACACCTCTGTAATGTTCCATGAAATTTTCAAAATAAAATTCACTTCAATTCCTCTCTGTTTAAAAAAATATAGCACTTTTAGGGCAACTGTAACTGGAAAAATGAAAACCTATTATATTTGAATGGAGAATTTGAGACAAAACGTAAATAACCTGAAATGACTTCCCTTGGTCTCGGAATCAAGGCTGGCAGGACACTTAGTGCATACACTCCGAGGACATCTACTTGTCTCATGGCTTCTGCCTGGGTCTCAAATTCCTCCCTGGCCCAAGACAATGTAAAGTAGTCGTGGTCTCCAGGTCATGATATTCCAAGACCAGCCGCATAACCTAACAATTTATTTAAAACACAGATGCTTGGCCCTGATCTCAGACCAACTGAATCAGAAGTTCTAAAGATAGAACGCAGCAATATGTGGTAGAAAATCCTCCAGGTGATACTGAGAAGAAGAACCATTACTCTGAGAATTTAGAGATCTGTTGGGACCTAAGAAATGAACTAGGAACTTGGAGCCTCCCAAGAATAATGTGCTATTGCATAGGAAACAGATCTTGATATATATGTGCATCACTCTTCAGAAAAATATTAAAAAGAAAATCCCGCACTTTTAAGTACGTATTTCTAAATATCCAGTTGTCCAGGTGCTCTTAATTGGATACTACAAAATATCTGAATGGACTTTCCTTCTTATTGGACAGCACATAAGTCACAGATTTATATTGGACATCATACAAACAGAATTTTCTTCCTGTTAACCTATTCATTGTAAAATCGACAACCATGCACATCCCGTGAGCATTCTCTGCATTTATTTAGCCAGAGGACATTCTTTTCTGAGAACTCTGTGATCAGCCATATATGAAATCCTCGAGTACAGGAGATGCTGGAGGCCGCAGGTAGCACTCATACTTTCGCTTTCCTCTAGTTGACCTAACTTTAAACGTCCCCAAAATTCCGACCCCTCCAGCCTCTCAGTCCACTCTCCACCTGAATCCCCACTCTACACTCTGCTTACCAACCTTCATCCATTGCCAAGCTTTCTATTAAATTATGTCTCTTTTTCTCCACAAATGACTCCAAATATGGCAAGATTTTGTGCAGGACAATCTATTAAACTATAGTAACCTTGTGTTCTAGGACCCACTAAAGGCATAATCAGGAGGTCAATTAAAGTTCTGATCAATACAAGTAACTACTATTCCCCTAGCACTTGTTTTGTAATTACAGATTTCTATAGCCATTTCGAGGATCTATTTTATTGGATCCTTTCATTAGGTACTCAGGAGTTCTTTCCCAGTCCATTTCCCTCCCTTCTTATCCACAACGTACGTAGGGTCTCAGACCATCATGCCCTGGTCTCTGTCTCCTGTCTGCATCGACAGTAGCCTCTTTCTGAAAAGCGCCCCCTAAACTAAGAGAGAAATGGTCTGCTTTTCCTTCACTGCAAGTTATACAAATGTACTCAGGTAATTATTTTCTTGCAGATCAGTATTTTTAAGTATTAGAAATAACCCTTTATTGCCTAATGTGATCTCATAATTCCAAAAGAAATATATCACTCTTCTTTTAATTGGGCTGATAGAGTCTTGCACAGGTATGCTCTTTGAATCCAACTATTTAAGACTCATAGTGCTTTGCAAATAGAGTGAAAAATCATTTCAGAACTGAGAAACATCTTTCCCTACTCTCATGTCCTCACTATTTAATCTCTTCCTGTCTTCTCTAATTTCCAACTATTCAGGCTTTCTTTAGTTTCTCAAATAGGTTTTCTACTTCCTGCCTCAGGACACTTGCATATGATATTTTCTCTACCTGAAATGTTTTTCCTGCCCTCTTTACTTGTAAATTCCTATTCACTGTTTACTCCTTAGTCCAAATATCTTTTCCTAGAGACATTTCCCTAAATTTTTTTCTTTACAGCCCCAAGACTATATAAGCTGGTAAAAACATTACCTTTTGTTACTCTGCTTTTACTTCACTACGAGGTATACTGATATACTTATGTAATTATTTAACAAATTATTCTCTTCCAGAATGCAAGTTTCATGAATCCAGAAACAACATTTAATATTTTGCTCTACATATACCCTCTATATTTACCATGGAATCCAGCACATAAAAGGGCTCGATGAATATTAATTGAACGAATAATTTGAGGGCAGTAGTAATTCTTGAGTAAGTTCATATTGCAAATACACAGTATTTTCCTTGCAAGCTGATCCCTCTTCAGAGTGATATTTACGATTTACTGTTCTTGCATGTTGTCTCTTCAGATTCGGATTTTTACTAACATGAGAAAATGATCATGAAAATATGTAAGTAGAATTCATGAAGTACATTTTATATTGGTAAGCTGAAGTCTGTAAAAATACAAAGGCATGTCAGGATGGAATTTTCCCTCCTCTTTCCCACCCTTATTTCCTTCCTCCTTGTTAATTCTAGATGGAGAAGGAGACTTTGAAATAATAGTGCACTCAGATTGTTTTTAAGAACAATCTACAGTAAAAGCAACAATAATAACAGCTTGTTGCTCATAACATTCCAGGTGGTACAGTATTGATATTACATGTACTTACTCACAATACATCTATGAACTAAGTCCTATTTTAGTCTGGTTTGTTAACTTTATAGATGCTCCATTCTGAAAATTGTAGGGAGCTACTGTTGCCCTCCTAGTTTCAGAGAGATATTCAGGAAGAAGTTACTCTAGACAGGAAAGGAGATAGAGATCAGGGCATAATGGCATGAGACCTGAAGCATGGTTTGGAAGAGAACAAAGCAAGAATGCCTGAAGACTAACTGGGAAAGGACTCCTGAGTACCACCTGAAAGGCTACCAGGAGGGAAGAAATACCTTTATACCACACTTTAGGTATATTTTTATGCCATAATCTCAGACGATTCTCTGCTCCTAGAAGGACAAGAATTATGCTTGCAAAGTCATGCCAGAATTAACTCCTAGATTCTGTAAAAGGAGACACACACACACGCACACACGTACACATGCGCACTAGAAGGAAAATGACCTAACAGTATATATTACTTACTTCTTAAAGGGAGTTTCTAAATGGGGCTGTTAGTCTCCTTTTTGTATTATATTAATAAAACTAATTATTACAATTTAAACCAAAAATTGCTGCAACATATATTTTGGTCAATTTTTCTGTATGTCACTATTTTAAAAGTATATTTTCATATTTAATTGACACATAATTGTCATACTTATGGCCTATGGTAGGATATTTCAATACATGTATATGATGTGTAACAATCAAATCAGGGTAACTACTATATTCACCACTTCAGACATTGATTATTTTTTTGTGTTGGGAATATGTCACTATTTGATTGTTAATATAAATAATGTGCTGCTGTAGTTGTTTGCTTTGTTTTTGTGTTCATTCCTTAGTTCCAAGAAGCCCCAAGGATCTGAATATTCTAGAGATATAGCCTGAACATGAGCTGATTGCAAAGAGACAGTGCTGGTCATTAAATCCACGCTCAGTTTAAAGTGCAGTTTAGGTTTTGCTTGAACAGCAGCAAAGGGAAGGAAGGTAAAGAAAATTCAAATTCATTTAAATAATGCTGCACTTGAGGAAAAGGCAGGTTTTTCAGATTTTTTTTTCTTTTTTTCTATGCATTCACTCACACATTGTACAAATTTACAGAATGCCAGCACAGCTAAGGACTTTAGGGCAAAACCAAGCGAGACTTCAATGGACTTAGAGAATGTGTAATTTCTTAGACATCTGCCGTTCAGTCTGCCCCGAATCATCTTTTTCCTAACACAATCCAATGGTCTTTTCACCATCACCACAACCACCACCATTTGTACTCATCCCAAGTACTTTGAGAAGGGCTGAGCCTTCTACAGAGACAAATGCATGACCTGAGTCTCACCAGTGGTAAAAACATCCCCATTGTACAAATACCAGAAAGAAAATTGCTTCAGGGCACCTATGTCATCCAAACTAATCTACTCAGAATGATTCCCACATGTTTTAGATGGAGTCATGATAACTATTATTAAGAACTAACCCCAAAATATGTAATGATTAAAATCAACTAAAAGTAACTTCTCATACAAATAAAGTCCCAAATGATTGTCTGTGCTCCTTTCCAAAGTTGCGTTGCAGGAATCAGACTCCATCCCTTGTGTAAATTGACTGTTTTTAATCCTTGTTTCCCATGTCAACCTGTGTGCATCATTTCCGCTCACACTCTGCTCTGGTTCAGAAGGCTACCTTCTCACCTGTTGGCAGAGAAAGAGGTGAGGAAGTACGGCCTCTCTGTGGTCCCAGGAAGGGAAAGAATTGTATTTGGGAAACATCTAACCAGTCTTCAACACAGACATTTTTCTACATTTCTTGGGAAAGGGTGAATCTTTTTGGAAGAGGTATACAGTTAGGATACATCTAAAGCCACTCATAGCTATCATTGTCATATGCATAGCAAAGAGTTAACATCAGGCCTGACACTAAATATTCTTAGAAAGGACTGCTTTTAAGGTTGGCACTCCGACTTGAAAAATACTGTACCCAGTAACTTAGATTTCAGAGGGCCCCACCACCTTAACAGACTCACTATACCTTAACTATTTCAACAAATGACGCAGTTATTTCCTTTCCTCTGAATTTTGGTACATACTAGGCATGGGGTGCTTATATGACCAGCCTTCCAATCAAATTCAAGGAACCAGGTCTTTAATGTGTTTCCTTAGTAGACACATTTCATATGCATTGTTGCTGGGGAAGTAAATGCATCCTATGTGTCTGCACTCAGAGAGGATTCTTGGCAGTTCAGATCAGTTTCCTCAGGACTTTTGCCTTTGCCAATTCTGCTGAATAACCTTTCACTATAAAACTTCCACCCAGGAGGATGATTATATGCCGAGTTCTCTTAAATCGCCCTAGTGAATCGCCAAATCAGGGGGCAGCTTGGACATCCTTGATATACCACCACGTGAGAAGAGTCTTCCTAACACACAGGAAAACAAGAGGAATAAAGAGGCTGGTTTCTGATTGAATGTTTTGGTGACACAGATGAATCTGTAAGTGAACCTAAACTTAATCTCTGAACATTCTGATTGTTTGAGCCAATAAGTATTCTTTTGTGATCAAGTCAGCAAGAGTTGGGTTTTCTTTTATATGTAATAGTAAACAGGATCAACATGTGCAAAGCTTATGTAGTACATCTGTGAACCTTTAAAAATGTGATAATTTGCTTTATTTAGTAGACACAGACTTAAAAAAACTAGAGCTCCTTGGAGTGAAAGCTTAGGAAAAGTCTTAAAAGACAAGGTCAGATCTGTGACAATGGAAAGAAAGATTAAGAACAGTTACAGAAAAATGAAGTCACTGAAACACTAGAAGAATAGGAATTAGGAATAACTAAAATCAAATCATAGCAAAACAAGCAAAAAGGAGATGATCCCAGGGATTTTGGTAATTTGTGCATAGAATCTCTGAGAGGAAACGCTAGATTCACTAGAACGTAAAGCTCTGTGATGGCAGAAATGTTGATCTATTTTATTAACAGCTTTAGCTGTAGCCCAGCTGCCTAGAATAATGTGGGACACAGAGCAGGCTTTCATTAACCATTTTTAAATAAGTAAAGAATGAATAATTGAATAAAGAAAACATTAAGAGCCTACTTACTTTGAAATCAGGAAGTTACAGCTACCACATTCTATTAATTTTATCAATGATAAAAATATCAGACAATACCTAAACTACAGAAATGGTATTACTGAAAGAAAGTTATTTAGAAAAGGTAACATTTATGTAGAAAACAAATGGTAAGCAAAAGAAGTCAATGTAATAGAGGAATAAAACTAATAAACCACTCTCACTAGCCCTGCCCAGCTCAGTGAAATCAAAACAGGGCAAATGGTTTTATCAGTGTAATAGACCACTGAAATAATCTAATCCAGTGATTCCCAAACTCTTCTGTAAGATGGAACACTTTGGGACCACTCAAAGAACAAGTTGCAGGGCCCTACCCAGAACCAGAAAATCAATAGTGTGGGGTGAATGCTTGGAGGGAAAGGTACAGTGCCATGAGATCTGTATCTATGCATAACTCCTCCAAATGATTCTGATAAACTCAATTTTGAGAACTCTCAAGTTTATCTACTTTTGCAATCTTACTGTATTATCAGCTTGTCATCACTTTGACAAAATTCCTGAGGAAATCGAATTAAAGGAGGAAATTTTGGCTCAAAATTTCAGAGGTTTCATTCTGTGGCCACTGGCTTCATTGTCTCTGGGCCTGTGACGAGGGAATGCAGTGGGCAGAAGGACACAGCAGAGCAAACCTCTGCTGGCAGAAGGAGGCAGAGTGTCCGTAGCCCCGTGACCACTCTCTACCACAACTCTAAAAGCAACAAAGAATATTCTTCCTCAATTCTGAAAGCCAATTCAAGACTAAACTGGTGAGTGGCCTTTGATTTTGAGACTCTAAATGGAAAATTGTAGTCTTTGAGCCTTACATAAACAAATACAAAACAGATCGATGGGGGCCTCTTTAAAGATTGGTTGCTCAGTTTTTCTTGAATATTACTAATTGTATTGAGCAGCTAGGCATCAGAAAATTAAAAACACATCTGAATTTGCTGAAAAATGCCATTTATCCTAAAAGGAAAAAAGCCTGACATCAAAGAACTAAATTAAATTCTTACCAACAGCTCAATAGCAAAAACAAAAGGCAGAAGGATTGTGACTTTGTAACTGCCTTATTCTTATGAAATTATCGTTTAACATGGAAAAAGATGAGATTTTTGCCATAGCTCATCCCACTGCTGATATTTAATTCACCATTCCATTATCAACGATCTCATCAGAGGCTGCTCAGATATTTCTTGTTACATTCTAACTGCTGGAATTTCCAGTTCTATCTTTTGTTCCTTGATTTACAGCCTAATTTACTTGCCATAAAAACACATGTGCTCATGCATTTATCTGCTGTGCTAAGAGCTTTGGAACCATTTATCTAAGCATATTCCATCTCTTCTTTGTAATTCACAAAGCTCTTGGATAAAATAAGGGACACATCACTCCTCACTTTTGTATTTATGAAGCATATTTGAGACACTACTCATCAGACCAAAGCCATTCATATCTGATGCATTTTCCTGTTCTTTTCACACGCCAGTGTGATTTCTGCTTCATCACTTACCATCTGCAGAATACAATCAACATATTATCATGTGCTCTGTTATAATATTCTCTAATTGTTTCACATCTATCACTTTTTTGTCCCAAGTAAATTTTAAACTCCTTGAGGACAAGAGGTATTTCTTTGGGTCCTTTTCTAGATTCCGCCCATTGCCAAGTACATTACACGTATTATATCCACAGCTATTGATTGAGTTTAAGGTTTTCATATTCACTGATTGAACAAGCTTTTACTCGGCCTTATTATTCTCAATCACTGCTTCTCAAATATCACTTGTATCACCTGGAAATTTTGTAAAAATAATGACAATGAGATAGTATTTCTAGGTGAGAGCTTCATTTACTACATCTTCACCAAATAGTTTATGGACCAAATATGAATCCCAAGAAACTAGATCAGAGTTTAGTAAACATTTCCTGTAAAGAGTTAGAGATAATATTTCAAGCTTATTGGGCTGTATATGTTTGTATAACAAAAACAGCCATAGACAAAAAGTCAATGAATGGACCTGACTGTGTTCTAATAAAACTTTACTTAAAAAAACAGGTATTTCCCCAGACACAGATATCAGGCAGTAGTGTACCTACCTTTGACCTACACAATGAGGCCACATAAGTCATGGGTCTCATGAAGTTCAAGGAGAAAATGTCTACAGGTATTTACAGTCTCAAGTTTTAATAAAAAAAAATACAGATTGAGCCCCTGAAGATCTTAATCTTCTCAGATAATTAGTAACTTGCTTCTGATTAGCCACCTCACCTATATAAATTAGCTGAATTGATTCCTCTCAGATTCTGCTAGACCAGCAAAACAGTAAATTGAAAATTGTCCAATGTACCTAATCCATGATGCAGCTACTCAGCCCATGTTAGGTCACTATACTTTGTTTTTGCTTTGTTAATGCTTTTTGTTTGTTTTTTGTTTTATTTTGTTTGTTATATAAATTAACATTTTTTAGACTCACCCATGACAGGAAGCTCTTTTATACGATTGAGAGGATTCTGTGTTTCCCTTTGATCCAGGTGATATCCAAGACATTAGCTAAGAATCCAATTGCCTTGTTGTCCTTTATTTCATTCCCTGCCTTTTGTAATTTTCCCAGCCAAACTTTCCTCCTTTATTCACAGTTCTAAAAACCTGGCAAGTGAATGTCAGTACCTTGACATTCCCTATTTCCTTATCATGACAGTTTCCTAAAATATCAAGTATGTAGATGGCCAATTAATCTGTAGAATTAGTTTGACAGTGGAGACAGTGTTTTAATCATCAGTGCCCCTTCATACCCAGTACTGATGTTCTTTGCACTCATGTCTCTTTTCACAAGGAATGGTCATTAGAGATACACTGCCCCTTAGATCCTATAAGCAAAGACGGAAGGAGATAAAACCCATCAAATTAAGTGTCCTAGCATTCTGGGTTCTAGCTTCTCTTTGATTTTCTAATAACTACAAAGTGTTCATCTGTCGTGGACTAGCTGATGTTAGTGCCTCCCGCAAACACTCTGAACTATCCCTACAGAGCAGTCTGTTTTGTCTTAACATGTCTTGTCACAAACTCCTATTTCCAGCATTTTCCTCTTACCCCTCTGTCCATCTCATAATTGCTACCACATGCTTCTATTTTCTATTTTTTTTTTTTTTTTTTTGGTGCTGGGGATCGAACTCAGGCCCTTGTGCTTGCAAGGCAAGCCTCTAATCACTGAGCTAAATCCCCAGCCCTTCTATTTATTTTTGACAAGAGTTTTCCGTGACTACCTCAAACATCACTAATGAGCATAAAAGTTGTCAAAAATAAATAAGCATGCTAATGAAGGCAAAGGAATGCTAAAGTGATGTTAGCTTAAATGGCAGGATGTGGTTTTGATGCTCAGTGTTCAGGCTGAGTCTTTGGGATTTCCACTCTCAACTACTACCCTTTAGATAATTTCTGATTTAATGTACCTCGGTTCTCATTTAAATTTTTTAAAAAATATTTTAACGCATCCAAAAAATTACCAAAAGTTCCTTCTGCATCCACACGGCAAGAATTCTTCACATGTGGATTTGAATGGCATGGTGCCATTGAGGCCCTAAACACTGAGGAGTTTCATGTGAGTCCCTCCCGTACTCCTTCCTCCTGACAGCACCCTGGTCGTGAGGAAGCAGGCTTCGTATGGAGCCCATAAGTCATTAATTAGGCAAATGTCTGCATGGTTTCAATGTGTCTCCTGAAAAACATATGTTGGAAATTTAATACTCAACACAACAGTGTTAGGGAGTGAGGCCTAGTAAGAGGTAACAAGGCCATGCAGGTGAGTGGATCAATGCCTTCATCATGGGAAAGGGCTCACCAAAAACATGGGAGTTCAGTGGCTTTTTCCTCTTTCTGTATCTCTAGCCCTCTTGCCTTCTACCATGCAATGACATGGCAAGACACTGACTTCTCAGTCCTACTTTCTCGGCCTCTAGAAATATGAGCCAAAATAATTTTTACCCAACCTGTGGTATTATAGTAGCACAAAATGGGTCATGATTTTTTTTAAATCCTAATTTCACTAAAGCATATGCCACAAGTGTAGCTGTGCTATCCTTGGATCTGAAGATCCCACTCTGTAGGATCTGATTCCAACCTACATCAGCAATGTTTTGAAGATTCAGCAGAGCACCCTGCTCATGACACACAATCCTCAGGGGTGTGCTGATTCTCAGTGAGGTATTTCAGAAGATGTGAAGGTCAGAGCTCTGCAGTCATTCCGTACTAGGGTAACAGCTCAGCTCTGCCACAAACCTCATATGTGATTTTAACATCTTCTGCCCTCTTATCAAATGGAGATAATAAAACACTTTTACAGTGTTTTGTGAAGATTGGTAGATTAAAACATATTTCTAAATAGCAGGTGAGGCACATGCTGATTTGGGGGTTTGCAGCATCTATTACAACTGTTTCTGTGAAGAAATATGAGATTTTATTATGAAGAATTGCCCACTTTAATCCTATTCCATTCATTTCAGACAGGCACCAACCTCTTCTTCCAAAGGTGGGTTAGGAGGTGTGAAAACTAGATATAAACTAACCATCTCATTCCATCATATTCATGACTACCTTCAGGGACTGTTAAATGATCAAAGTCAAACTGCCCATCAGAGCAAACCCTTTAATTGTAAGAAAGAACTAGGTTCAAATCAAAAATGTGAAGTTCAAGCCATGGCAGTCATCCAGAAACCCTGCTATCCTATACCCGGCAGTATTTGAGATGAAATTGAGCCTTTTGTTACTTAATTTAAACCCTGGGTCCAGTGGTCTCTGATGGCTGTCCTATTTGCAGATTTTTAGTTATAAGAGCAGGTAAATTCTTTATTTCTCTTTCTTAGAATTTCCACAAATTTCAGTTGATATAGTTTAAATAGTTGACAAATAGAATTTAATAAATGCTTTTACCATTATATCTATAAATTCCACTGTGTCTTTCAAGTCTCTGCCTCTAATTGGAAAAACCTCTATGCAAATATCTAGAAGAAAATAGTATTCCTCAGGGCCACAGTGGAAAATGTTCACTGTCTCATTCTCAATATAGATAGGTATATGCTTACTTGGGAAAGAATAAGTGAAATAAAAATTATTTATTCATTCTCTTCTAAAACATGTTGTGGAAGGTGAATCTGTCTCCTTGTCAGATTTAAAGGGATAACTTTACTTTCCAAAAATGTCAAAAGTTCGAGACTCATCCTTTTGCAATCTCTTAAATGAGAACAGTGCTTATTAATTTCATTATTGATTTGTGCTATTTTTTAGTTTCTGAGTCTTTGCAGAGAAGAAAGAAAACCATCTGAGGCTAGACTCCCACATAATAAATGCAATGATATTCTTGGTATTGGATCTGACATTGGAAATTCTCAGCATTTGAAAAAAAACATGATGACAAACTTCACCAGTGTATACATTTGCTAAATTTCTAGCTGATCATTTGTGCTGATTCTCTTAGCCAGGCTCAGTCTACTCTATAGTTATTTTTAGTAAAAATCACATACACTGAAGAAATACAAGAGAGGAAAGTCTGTAAGTATGTGTTGGCAGGGGGACAGGAGAGTATACTGGAAACAGATGGAGCTGAGGACATTCGTTAAACTGAATCCACAAAATAATTGAATTATTCACTGTTAAGTTACTTGCTGCTGCGGTAATATAATCTATAAGGTAGTCAGAAGTTTTCAGATATTAAATACAGGCTGTTTCTCATACTTTGTATTAGAAAACACAAGGTTTCTTAAGTAATATCTTTCAGCAAAGATAGTAATTTTTGTCTCAGAAAGTTCACTTACAATGAAATATAAACTAGCGATTTCTGAGTTGAGACAGGGCTCAGGAAACCTCTGTATAGAAGAAGAGCAGAAGGCAATAATTTTTGCCTTTAGGTTTTCTGAAATAAAATAAAAATTCACCCTGTATTTCACCTAGCTTTGAGGCTAGTACCATATGTGAAAAGAGATAGCAACACTGACCTTGGTGTCAGAATCCGGTATTCACAACTGAGGAACAATTCTGAATTCTCCACGGGGCACAGCGTCAAAATAATGCCATTGTGTACATTGACGTAAGTCTGCTCTGAGCCCTGGCAAAGTGTCTTCAGATGTCCCTTCAGCACCATCCACAAGTTTCTAGGAGACCCTAGTTTCTAAGTAATTTAGAATTGCTCATTTCAGAATGACTATATCAAAAGCAAATTATGAAAGGACTGGATGACATTTCCTGTAAACTATAAATTGGAGCCTCAGATCATAGTTTCAAATTATTCAACTAATTTAGGGTTTCAAAGTTAACACATCTTTATCCAGCAGCTCTGTGTGTGTGTGTGTGTATGTGTGTGTGTGTGTTTGTCCAATCAATATGATATTCTAGTCCACTGCTAAGAATCAACAAACAAGGCAATTCATTTAATGTGGTAAATTCAAGAGAATTTAAATCTAGAAAAAATGTTTAAATAGTCTTTGATGATGGAGAAAAAATACACATAGTCATTTGAATACACAAATATTGATAATTCTAGGTATGCTGATTCAAATAGACCATATAAAAATAACTTATGTTTCAAATGACTGTTCCTTAAAGTGAATAAAATGCCTACTTTGTTCTACAAGCCCCTGCCTTCTTGAACTCAGCAAAACAATGAAGAATTAAAACCATCTATGGGAAATTAGTACCAAAGCTTCTATTTCATAGATAATCTACTTACAGCAAATCAGGAGGCAATTTTATACATTATTTAGTCATCAGGACATTTAAATATAAGCTCTTTTTAAAATCTAATATATGCCCAGTTAAGAAGAAAGGCTTAAACCACATAGGCCTAAATACCATAATTTTTAAGGAAAAAATAATAGCATGACACTAATTTTCTTTATGGTTATAAGATGTGTTAAAGTCCCTTTAATTTAAAACAGTGAAATAATTTAATCAAAGAAAAAATCAAATAGTGAGCATTTAAAGTTATTTAGATATATAATTGAATATCCACCTAAATAGAATTTAGATTTTTACATTTGTGGCAGGTCAGAGTTAAATACAAATAATGATCCATGTGATTCAGTCTGCTAAATATCATAGGCTACAAAATGTGTTATTTGAATATACTGCTAGTTCTGAAGTTGTAAAGGTCTATTAACATTTTATGTTATTCGCTATGAACAGACCAATTATTTATATAGAGCAAAGGCCTTAAAGTGATTCACGTTCAAAGTGACTGCTTTAAGAGTGTACTAAAGAAACAACATGCTAAATAGACACAAATACTCCTTTAGGAATGCTTCCTGTAACATCCCAGAGCTTCTTTTTATTATATTTTAGCTTTGTGCAATGAACTTGGTTTTAATTCCAAGTCATATTTCCTATATTGCTCAGAACTGTTATATTGGGCACCATTCCTTTCTTCATTTTTCATTTACATTGTTACTCGATTCTGAAATAGGACCATCTACGATGGAAGCTTCTTTATACAAATTATGATGATGTTTTGCTGGATACTTGGTATCCAGCTTCAAATCTGTAAGAACTCCGATACCTACATGTGGGCTCTTTGGCAAGTTACTGAACATCATAATCTCAAGTTTCATTATCTAAAAATTGGGAATAAAAATGATACTTTACTCAGAAGATTATTATGAACATTAAATTTGACAATCCATGATAAAGCATTTAGCAACATGCCTAGCACATACTTTCATATCCAACAAATCTATAATTATTTCAGAGTGTGTATAACCAATGAATTATTTTAGATTTTACATGACATATCCCATACTACTACAATGCTATATTTATTTGACTCCAAATATATATAATATCATGTGTTTATAGATTAACAAATACAAATTAACTTGAATGGTGTAGGGCAATGGTGGAAAACCCATGGCAGGCAGGCTACAGTGGGCTGCTTGTATCACTGAAAGCTCTAAAAGGGTCACCAACATTGGTATAGGGTGCCAATACTGTTGCCAAAATAGGAGTCACAAAATGCATTAAAATGCAAAAGAAAATCTATGTTAGAATTATCCCTTATAAGCTGGTCACTGTACCTGTCCCACTCCTACAGTCAACTGATGGTTACCCACATTTGCAAGAGATATTCAAGCACATCCGGCCCCTATTAATGCTGCAGCAGGGCTCCATTCTGACTAGACTTCACAGATGTGGAAGGGTATAAAGAGCCCGGTGAACGGGAAGTCCCATCCAGATGAGGGGGCGGTGAATGAGATTAGGGTTAGGAAGATACTTTGGGGGCAAGCACCCAGGACACAAACGCACTTCTCTGAGTTCCTGGTTAACCCTGGTGTGTGGGTGGGCGTGAGGGCATCGCCAGTAGCTTAATGATTTATGTTTCCTGATCCTGACTATATCTGACTGAACCAAGTGTGGATACTGACCTGAAACGGACCCTGCATTAGGGGTGGACACTTTTTGGAAATTCCTTACTATACTCATGTGACAGAGACAAACTCATTGTTCCTGACACTTTTCTTTTTTCCACTAATTCATAAAGATGCCTACTTCTTTAAGGGATTGCTTTCTAAATTTCAGTTAGAATAAATTATGCTTTAGTCCTCACATAAGAAATTCAATGATTGTGTTTTCCAAAAGAGAATAACAAACCAGACATGGTCATACATGCCTGTAATCCCAGCTCCTCAAGAGGCTGAAACAGTAGAAATTCAAGTTCAAGCCCCATCTGGGCAATTTAGCAAGACCCTATCTCAAAATAAATGTCTGTAAAAGTGCTGAGGATGTATTTCAGTGATAGAGCACTTGTTTGGCATGTGAAAGACTCAGACTTTGATCTTTAGCACAACAAACAAAACAAAGAAATGCAATACGACACCAAAAATGCAGAGGAGGAAAGATATGTGAGTATATGGTGGGGGATTTGGTAACCACTGTAAAGAAATATGTAAAAATTATAACAAAATACATTTAAATTGTTTCCCTTATTTTTCAACTTTTGGAAAAAATATACCACAAAAGAAAATTTATATAACCTACAAATATGCAGGTTTATCATAATATGCCTTTATATTTATTACAACTGACCTTTGCAATGACCCTGGAATTTACACCTTTTATGGCCAATTTAAGGTGGGGCAGGAGAAGAGAAGTGACTAGTCCAAGGTCATACATCGAACAAATCATCTGTCTTGAATATGATTACAAGGCATATGACTTTAAACCTAGTTGTTCTTCTTCTTCTATCGTTATTTTCTCTTTCCCAAAATGTATTCTATATAAACAATTTACATGGGATAGTCTATGGCCCATGAAATTGGGGAACTATTAAATATGCAGTCCTCTTTTTAGATATTTACAATGTAAATCCCTGTATTTTATGTGTAGTCTATAAAGAAATGTACCCAACTTTATTTAATCCAAATTTTAACCTATGTATAAGGGATCATTTTAAAGCATTATTAAACTTGTGATGCCCAGAAAACTACTATTAAAGTTATTACTAAATCATCAGTTGATTAAAAATGAGAAAAATTTTGGCTGGGGATTTAGCTCAGTGATTAGAGTGCTTGTCTTGCAAGCACAAGGGCCTGAGTTCGATCCCCGGCACTACAAAAAAAAAAAAAAAGAGAGAGAAAAATTTTAACAGACTATTCCCTCTTTTCTCATGTATAGCTGATATTTTCTTTAAAATATATTTCCTAGATGCCTCTCTCCCTGGGACCAGAGCAGGCCTGCCCACATCACCAATGACCCCAAGCGATTCCACTGCACCTTGGCAGTTTGCTGGGGAGCCTCTGGCCAGTGAGTACCCCCTCCCTGCACCCCGAGCGGGCCTGCCCACACCCCCAGTGACTCCAGTGTAACTCAGCTGCTTACTTGAGAGGCTAGGGCCTGTGAGAGCCCCCTACCCTGGGCCCAGCAGAGTCCCCCAGCCCACCGGCAACTCCATCTCAGCTGGCAGCCTGCCGAGGAGCCTCGGTTCCTCACCAATGCAAGTAGAATCAACCATACCCAAGCCACTGAGGCAAGCTCTGGAGATATAACAGACACAAAAGCCAACAACCGCATATACCTAGAAGACACCATAAGGACAGACTTTCCTCAAAAAACATTGATACTTACCTTAATGTAACCCCCCACAAACATATTATAAAATCAACATGGAGAACAAAGTAAGGGGGGGAATATATACGTATACAAAGAAAATGACAAGGCACAGAAATAAAACACAACCCCAGAGCCCCAGCCCACCCAGAACAAATCCAGAAGACATGGAGATAGAGGAAATCAGAAGACATCCAACCAAACTCTCGGAAGTGACAGCAGTAGAAGTTAAAAAATAGATAGGCAAGGCTATAGAGAACATCAGAATAGAAATAATTGCCCAAGTTAAAAAAGATGTCAATCATAATGAAAGACCTCCTTAGTGAATTCAGGGTACATGGATAAAGAAACAGAGGAGTTTAGAAAAACAATGGAAAATTTGAACATTCAACTTAGCAAAGAAATGGAACCCATGAAACAGATCCAAACAGATGTCCACGAATCAAAAACTCACTTGAAAGTATATGCAGATGATTGAACGAGAGCGAAGATAGAATCTCAGACCTAGAAGATAAATCAGCAATTAGTGACAATGAAAAGAAACACCTCTTAAAAATAGCTAGAGACTATGAAACATCACTGCAACAGCTACAAGATGATGCAAAGAAGAAGAATATAAGAGTGATTAGAGTGAATGAAAAAGCAGGGGACAGTGGAAAGGATCTAAAAAGACTACTTACAGAAGTAATGAGAGAACATTCCCAAGCCTGAGAACTTGACATACAGATAAGTGAGGCATATAGAACCGCAATTACCCACAACCAAAATAAATCTACACCAAGACATATAATAATCAAAATTCCAGAAATTCAACAAAAGGACAGAATATTGAAAATTGTTAGAGAAAAGAAACAAATCACCTACAATGGAAAACCCATCAGAATCACAGTGGACTTCTCAACACAAACCCTTAAATCAAAGACAGTCTGGAGCAAAATATTTCAAATCCTAAAAGAAAACAATCTCGAACCCAGATTAATATACCCAGCCAAACTATCTTTCAAATTCAAAAATGAAATAAGATACTTCCATGACAAAGAACAACTGATGAAATTTATGATGAAATTTTTCCTTCAAACCACCTCTACAAAATATTTTGAAGGATATCCTAGAAATGGAAAAAGGAACCTATAATTACAAGGACACAAGTAAAAAGAGCCCACCCAGGTAAGGCAAGCCGTTAAACAGAGGTGAAACACAGAACCAATAACAGAAAAGATCAATGGCAAAGATGAGTCAATATGTAACATCTGTAACCATCAATGTAAATGGTCTCAACTCACCAATCAGAAGAAAAGACTAGCAGAATGGATCAAGAAACAAGATCCATCAATATGCTGCATACAAGAGACACATTTTACCCAAAAGGAAATGAAATTCATAGACTGAAAATCAAAGGATGGAAAACAATATTGCATGCAACAGGAACCCAGAAAAAAGCAGGGGTAGCTATCCTAATCTCAGACAAAATGAACTTTAAACCAAGACTGACTAAGAGGGACAAAGAAGGTTATAACATACTTCTCAAAGGAAAACTCCAAGAGGAAGAAGTAACAATCATTAATATTTACACGCCAAATACTGGTGCACCTAACAACATAAAACAAATGTTAAGGACAATGAAAGATTATGTAAACACTAACACAATTATAATGGGAGACTTCAACACCCCACTGTCACAAATAGACAGATCAACTAGACAAAAACTCAACAAAGACATATCAGAACTGAACCAAATCTGTGAACAAATGGACTTAGTAGATGTGTACAGAATGTCCCACCCCACAACAGTGGAATACACATTCTTTTCAGCTGCACAGGGTCATTCTTCAAAATAGACCACATACTAGCTCATAAACCGTACTTAAGTAAATGTAAAGGAATTGAAATTATCCCATGCATCCTATCGGACCATAGTGCAATGAAACTGAAATTTAATGACAACACAAACCAAAAAAGCCACACAAACACATGGAAACTAAATAACATCCTTCTGAACAACAGCTGGGTCACAGAAGAAATAAAAGAAGAAATTAAGCGATTTATACAGTTAAATGATAATGATAATACAACATACCGGAACCTATGGGATACAATAAAAGCAGTGCAAAAGGGGAAGTTTATCACATTGAACTCCCACATCAGGAAGACAAAACGAGCTCAAATAAACAACTTAATATTGAACCTCAAATGTCTAGAAAAAGAAGAACATATCAAACCCGAAGCTCATACAAGATAGGAAATTATTAAGAACAGAGCTGAAATTAATGCAATTGAGACTAAAAAAAGAAAATACAAAGAATCAACAAATCGAAGAGTTAGTTCTTTAAAAGACTAAACAAAATAGACAAACCCCTAGCCAATCTTATCAAAAAAAGGAAAGAAAAGACCCAAATCCATGCAATAAAAAATGAAAGGGGTGAAGTCACAATGGACCCTACAGAAATCCAAAGGATCATCAACACCTACTTCAAGAACCTGTACTCAAACAAGATGGAAAATACTGAATAAATGAACAGATTCCTAGAAACATATGAATTACCAAAACTAAATCAAGGAGAGATAAAAATACGAAATAACCCAATATCAACCATTGAAATCGAAGAGGTAATTAAAAACCTGTCAACAAAGAAAAGCCCAGGTCCTGAACAGTTTCACAACTGAATTCTACAAAAAAATTCAGGGATGATCTAATACCACTACTCCTCAAACTCTTCAATGAAATTGAAAAGGAAGCAGTACTTCTAAAATCATTCTTGAAAGCAAACATTGCCCTAATACTAAAAGCAGAAAAGGATCCAACTGAAAAAGAGAACTACAGGCCAATCTCCCTAATGAACATAGGGAGATTCTAAACAAGAATGCAAAAATTCTAAACAAGATACCGACAAACAGAATGCAATGAATTATCAAGAAGATTATACACTACAATCAAGTAGGATTCAACCCAGGGTTGCAGGGATGGTTCAACATAAACATATCAATACATGTAACACACCATATCAACAGTGTCAAAGACAAAAATCACGTGATCATCTCAATAGATGCAGAAAAAGCATTTGACAAAATATAATACCCATTCATGATAAAAACTCTATAGAAATTAGGAATAGACAGTCTATATCTGAATCTGATAAAAGTCATCTACAACAAACCAACACCCAACATCACACTAAATGGTCAGACATTGGAAGCTTTCACACTAAAATTTAGAACAAGACAAGGATGCTCACTATCACCACTGTTATTCAATATAGTCTTAGAAACATTAGCTAGAGCAATTACACAAGAAAAGGAAATAAAAGGAATAATGATAGGAAAGGAAGAACTTAAATTATCATTATTTGCAGATGACATAATACTCTACACAGAAGACCCCAAAAATTTCACCAAAAAACTTCTAGATTTAATAACTAAATTCAGTCACGTAGCTGGATACAAAGTCAACACCCAAAAATCAATAGCATTCTTATATAAAAATAACAAACTCACTGAGAAAGAAATAACAGAAAATACACCTTTCACAATTGCATCAAAAAAAATGAAATGCTTAGGAATTTATCTAACAAAGGAAGATGTTTACATCAAAAACTATAATTCTCTAAAAAAGGACATTGAAAGGGATATCAGAAAATGGAAAGATATACCATGTTCCTGGGTAGGAAGAATCAACATAGTGAAAATGGCCATGCTTACTAAACTACTATACAGATTTAATGCAATTCCAATCAAAATACCACTAACATACTTCTCAGAATTAGAAAGAACAATCATGAAATTTATCTGGAACCAGAAGAGACCAAGAATAGCAAAAACAACCCTGGGCAACAAGAACAAGTTAGGAGGGATCACAATCTCTGACCTGAAACTATTCTATAAAGCTATGGTGATAAAAACAGTATGGTACTGGCACAAAGACAGACCCAAGGATCAATGGAACAGATTAGAAGACACAGAAACAACTCCAAACATGCTCAAATACCTCATCTTCGACAAAGAAGCCAAACACCCTCATTGGAAGGAAGATAGCTTCTTTAACAAATGGTGCTGGAAAAATTGGCTTGCCACATGCTGAAAACTAAAATGAGATACATGTCTCTCACCATGTGCTAAACTAAAATTGAAGTGGGTCAAAGATCTAAACATAAAAACAGAAACATTAAGTCTCCTGGAGAATAAAATAGGAAGAACTCTCAAACACATAAGGGTTGGAAAAAAATTTATGAACAGAACCCAGACTGCATGGGAAACAATACAAAGAATCAGTGCTTGGGTCTACAACCTATTAAAAAGCTTTTGCACAGCAGAAGAAATCACCAATAGAGCAGGGCGAAAACCCACAGACTGGGAAAAAAAATTTGCCAGCTGTCCCTCAGACAAAGGTCAAACATCTAGAATATACAAAGAACTCAAAAAAAAATCAAACCTCCCAAATCCAAAGACCCAATCCAAAGATGGGGATCTGAAATGAATAAACATTTCTCAGATGAAGAAAAAAAATGGCAAATAAATACATGAAAAAGTGTTTAACATCACTAGTCATTTGAGAGATGCAAATCAAAACAGCATTAAAATTCCATCTCACTCCAGAAAGAACTGTGTTTATGAAAAAGTCAACCAATAACAAATGCTAGCGGGGCTGTGGGGAGAAAGTAACCCTCCTCCACTCTTGGTGGGAATGTAGTCTGGTCCAGCCACTGCGGAAATCAGTATGCGGATTCCTCAGAAAACTACAACTAGAGCTTCCATTTGATCCAGCTATTCCTCTACAGAACATCTTCCCAGAAGAATTAAAATCATCATACCACAGAGATATATGCACAAACATGTTTACAGCAACACAATTTGTAATAGATAAGTCCTGGAAACAAACTAAATGTCCAACAACTAATGAATGGCTAAAGAAGATGTGGTTTTTCTACACAATGGAGTACTGCTCTGCCATAAAAAAGTATAAACTAAAGACATTTGTAGGTAAATGGATGTTCCTTGAGAGCATACTCTTAAGCAAAATAAATCAGAAACTCATGAGTACACATTGAATTGTTACTCTGATATGAGTAACCATAAGTATAAATAAGGTCAGAGAGGTGTAATCGATATTATATAAAATGAAGATAATATTGAAAAGAGAGGAGAACTAGAAAGCGGGAAGGGGAAAAAGAAAGAAGGAAAAAAGGAAAGAAAGAAGAAAGGGAAAAAACAGGAAAATATAAATAAACATTCTGTATATAGGGAATAGAGGGAAGGGAGCAGTGGGGAAAAGGGGGGAAAATCAAGATACATCATGTACAGGTACGAAATAACCTGATGAATGTGAACATTACATATACAATGTACCAATACATCTTCTTGGTAAAATAAATAAATAAATAAATAAATAAATAAATAAATAAATAAATAAAATAAAATATATTTCCTAACTGAAAAAAAAGAAAAATACATATAAAGAAAAAATTTAAATCAGCTAAAATTCCATGTTTTGAGATAATTGTTGTCAACATTTTATTGATTATACTCTTATATATTCATATGTACATGCAAATATCATATACATCCATATGTGCATGTAAATGATTTTGCATAAATCTAGTATCACAGCATGATTTAGGATGACTTCCTCCTTCTCTATCTTACTTCAGCTGCACCTGCACAGAACTCATCCATAGACAATTAAGGTTAAAATTTGGTGTATAGCTTTCCATGATTATATAGATTACAGGGTTGGGCAAGAGAGTTTTATTGTGTTTTAGAGTACTCACTGTGTTATGATAATGGGATCATAATTTATATAGCACTCTGGGTCTTTACTTTTCTAATTTAATGATAAAATATAAAAATTCCTCAGTTCACTAGTCTAAAAAGTGAAAGAAAAATTTTTGGTTTATATACACTGATGATCCAGGATATAATACAGTATGAGGCATGACTGGCTATAACAATATGTACCTTTCCTTTGTAGAATGATACATTTCTTTGGTCACTTTTCTTCTGAGGATAGCAAAGTATAGTTACCAGCAATCCCACAACAACTTTTCTGCTGATTTACTTCTATTACCCAGAAAGTGAGTATTTGCACCATAATATTCCCTAAACTTTCATTCTAATTTTTCTGATTGGACTGATTTAAGTCACTACATTACCCCTCAACCAATTCCCATCCTTAGAATGGGAACATTATGTAAGACTATACCTTTGGAACTGGGTTTTCTGCCTTCCCAGAACTGATGGACTGAAATGAAGCAAAAGTCTGGCTGGGGCGAGTTACAATAGTAGAATAAATGGACCCTGGGGTACTAAAACTAAGCCCTATAAACATACCAAAAGACGGAAGCCCAAATCAGAATATATAATGTTCTACTAAACACCAAGTATATATAGTATGGTTAAATTTCTTACCCTTAGACTGTATACTTTAAGATGGTCTAGTGAGACCAAATAAAACTACTTGCCAAATTCTATCTGTTGATATCTGGTGTAGTTATCATGTGACTGTAAGGAGCACAAGTCATTTGCAGCTGTTTCAAGTTAGAGGGGATTTTCTGGAAGAAAACAGAAGGAACTTAAACAAATGGCAAGAAAGACAGCAGGTAAGTCTTGGTCTCACATGGGAACTAGAGTTTCCTAAGGAGGTGATCAAAAATTTCACAGTCACCTACCTTTACTTATGTCTTTATCTGCATCATTCTCTGCTCTGTAAGTCAACCTCTTCTCTGTTCCTGAGGATATGCCATGATCCTTACTCTCTTGTTGAAAAAAAAAATGGGTTTCTGTCCTCTGTTATTCTATCTTTTAACTTACTACCTAACTTTACTTAGTGGCTTTGAATTACAAATATAGTAAACCTAACTCCATGTCCATATGATCTCAGAGTTCCAGGAAGGTCACATCTTATTAATTTCATGTCTGTTTTTAATTACAAATTTGTGACAAAGAGAATTGGAATGGGACACAGTAAGTCAAGTACAGTATTCCTGGTACAACCTGTAGTAAGGTAAATGGATGCTGCAACTGCCCGTGCAGCTGCATGTGAAGTGGACAGATTATGTGGTAACCAAGAAGAAGAAGCTGGGGAAAATGTTTTGGTCATGGTTGATCATGTCCTATGGGCTATGCGCAGGTGTTAGAAAACCAATTGCTCTCAGACTCCATATTGAGACAGTATGATTAAGATTGTGGTACTGGAGACAAACTGCCTAAATTTAAAGACTGGGAACATCAGCTACTATGTGGCTTTGGGAAATTTTCTTAATTTCATCTCTAAAATGAGAATGAGAATTTCCCAGTGTGGTGGCACACGCCTGTAATCCCAGCACTTTGGGAGGCTGAGGCAGGAGGATCACTGTGAGTTTGAGGCCAGTCTGGTCTACATATTGAGTTCGAGACCAGCTTTCACTACACAGCAAAACCCTGTCTCAAAAAATAAATAAATAAATAAAATTAATAAAAAATTAAAAAATAAAAAAGAATAATATTTATCTCATGATGTTGCTTTGAGTAATAAAAATGTTAGTAATGCTAGACGGGTTAAAGGTCTTATACTCATGCTTGGCACATAGTAAACAACTAAATAAACACCTACTCTTCTTAAAATGAGAGTCCACAGGCTCTGTGAGCAAAGTGACATTTTCAGACAAGAACTCAATTGATACACTGAGTGAAAAGGACAGCGAGAAGTGTAAAATTACATTATCTTCCTCAGGTCTTAATAACAAGAAGAACAGACCTGGACACAGAATCTGTCATTTAGGGCACAGCTCTCTGGTCCGCCCCCCGCCCCCGATTTGTGACCTCTGGCTGACCAAGCGCCTGCCAATTTTTGGAGCAGGGAAACCTGCTTCAGACCAAAATGGATTTATTCTTTTCAAAATTCTTCTACTAAGGTGATGAGGCTTTTGTTTGATCAACTTTACGCGGCCTGAGAACCTGTCCTCTTGCAAAGTGGTGGATGACTGAAACCCAACATGGTGTCTCCTCATTAAGGTGTTGAGCAGGAGGCAAGAACTGGCACCGGGGCCAACCACTTTGCCTCCGGGCGTGGGATAATAACTTCGGAATCAGAACTTGGACAGCCAGTGAGGCTCGGCCTCTGCTTTGCCATACGTGAACAGGAAAGACAGTTCCTTTCAGAAAAGCAAAAATGTTCCGGAAGCAGCAGGGAGATGGAATATTTACTAGGTGTGTCCTCCTGGCAGGCGGGTGTTGAGGACAACGATCTCGGCTTGCTTGTTACATGTTACCATGACACTGAGGCAGAGATGGCGCAGAAGGCCAAAGCAAAACCCCAACACTGTGCATAGCTGGCACAAGCGGGTGGGTTTTAGGTGCATGAATTTCACTAACTTGTGCGAGATTCGGGGTTCTGAGTGCAGAACCATTCCGAGATGAAATTACAGAGAAAATAAAGAGGAGTTCAATAAATTCACAAATTATATTCTTCATAAGGATAAGAGTTAGAAAACTTGGGCTCCACTTTCACTGAGTCTGTAGCCCTGCCTCCCAGAGGGCAGGATGATAATTTTACTACTGCTACAGGCCGTCTCGTGCCTATGTTCCAGTGCATAGCCTGCCTTTGGAAACCCGCCCAAACAAACCGAATGATAATTTAAATAAAATATCAAACAGTATCTGACATATATATTCAAAAACATCATTTCTCTTTCTCTCTCCTTTTAGGAATTTGCCTCTGGAGTATGATTATTCCTTTATATCTATGCGATGCTTATTTAGTATAACTACATGCCAGTACAGACCAAGCAATCTTACCAGTAACTCATTAAATCTTTACTAGAAATATATAAGAGATGTGAACAGTTATAACCCCTACCTTAAAAAAAGGAAATTGAGCCTTAGAGATACAAGAAGTTAGTAAACAGTAAAGCCAGTATTTGAAGCCCAAAATGGATGTTTTAGCTGCTAATAGTGGGTTCTTTACTGAGGACAGAGAGGTGGTGTATTTATTTCTGTTTTAGTTCCCAACAAAGAAGAGGTATATTCTGCCTATGCTACTGAACATCAGGAAGAGCCAGCAATACACTTTCCTAAGTCCCTGGCACCTGTCTTTACACTAGCCACAAAGGGAATGTGTATTCTCACTTAAGAACCTTAGCAGAGGAAAAGATTCAGGGGGAAAGTAGCCTTTTGCCTTCCTGTTCCACCAACTCAGATGGAGACTAGAGAGCAAGAACAATCACTGAAATGCACAGAACCAAATATTTAGAAGCTCAATATTCAATTATTCTTGTTCAATCCTTAGGCTGCTCCCAACTCTCTATTTGTTTTAGTCCCTGCCCCTGCCATAGTAGAACAAAAAAACCAAACCTTTTCCATTCAGAGAATGATGCTTTTTCATGACTGTGTTGCC
>PVJO010013753.1:0-50652 GCA_004026905.1 Hystrix cristata | reverse complement strand
CACATGAAGAAATAAAAATGGCAAATAAATATATGAAGAAATGTTCAACATCACTAGTCATTCGAGAGATGCAAATCAAAACAACGTTAAGATTCCACCTCACTCCAGAAAGAACCGCATATATGGAAAAATCAACCAATAACAAATGCTGGCGGGGCTGTGGGGAAAAAGGAACCCTCCTCCACTGTTGGTGGGAATGCAGACTGGTCCAGCCACTGTGGAAATCAATACGGAGATTCCTCAAAAAACTACAACTGGAGGTTCCATTTGACCCAGCTATTCCCCTACTGGGGATCTTCCCAGAAGAATTAAAATCGTCATACCACAAGGACGTATGCACCACCATGTTCATAGCAACACAATTTGTAATAGCTAAGTCTTAGAAACAACCTAAATGCCCAACAACCAATGAATGGCTAAAGAAAATGTGGTTTTTCTACACAATGGAGTACTACATTGCCATAAAAAGGATAAACTAGAGTCATTCATATATAAATGGATGTTTCTTGAGAACATACTCTTAAGTGAAATAAATCAGACACTCATGAGCACACATCGAATTGTTTCTCTGGTATGAGAAACCATAACTGTAAATAAGGACAAAGAGATGTAATAGATATTATATAAAAGGAGGATGGTGTGCAGAGGAGAGGAATACTAGAAAGAAAGAAGGGGAAAAGCAGAAAGGCAACAGGGGAAAGAGAGGGGAAAGGGAAAATATGGAAAATGATGAATGAACCTGCTGTAAATAGGGAGGGAGGGAGCAGAGGGGAGGGGCGGAGAAGAGGGGAGAGAACCAAGATGCATCATGTATAGGTACAGAATAATTGTAATGAATGTGACCATTGTATGTAGAATGTACCAATACATGTTCTTGGTTTAAAATAAAAAAAAAAAGTGGTGCATAGATGATATCTATCCATCTTTCCGCTCTTAATTCCCCCTCCCCTCCCTTCTGCTCCAGAGCATGATTCCCTATCTCGAGAAATCCCTTTTAATTTCTACCTGTGCCGCTACACTTCCCTGTTTCTAGTTCTTCTGTTCTATACTTCTACAAAATTAACTTATTGGTTTCCATACATGAGTGAAAACATGTAATACTTATCTTTGTGTGCCTGGCTTACGTCACTTAACATAATGATCTCCAGTTCCATCCATGTTGCTACAAATGACAAGATTTCACTGTTTTTTATGACTGAGTAGAATTCCATTGTGTAAATAATATATTTTCCAAAACATATGTTTGTGATAAAAAATATTTTGGCCTATATAGGCTTGGTGTCTTCCACCATACTGTTATTTTCAATGCCTGTTTTAAGTATGTCACTTGTAAAACAAGTTATTGTAGAGATTTTTTCATTTATCGAGTATTAGACTCTTTGTCTTATGACCGTCTCACATTAATATAGAAGGTGCTGATGATGCATATGTTGAGTTTTGAGTACCCTTATCGTTGCTCTTTCATTTATTTGCCTATTTTTCTTACTACATGTATTCCGTTTTATGAAGTTACCAAATTCTCTGAGACCAGTGCCTGGATAATAATTGAGTTTACATAGAATTATCCAATTCAGCCTATGCTGAGCCTTGTGTCCTGTTCCTAACTAGTTGGAATTAGTAATTTTCCCTATACACGTTCTATGATGCCAAGCACTCTCTATGTCCCTGCTAAGATTGTTTTCACATATAGACATGTGCCAAGTATGAGTTTGGGTAATGTCAGTATCTTGATCTCTCCATTATTGCCTCTTTAGTTAGGCTTGAAGAGCAAACCGTGCAAGGTTGCCATCTTGTGATTGTTTTGTTTTTGATTTTTTTTTTCCAAGAACATGTATTGGTACATTGTATACATGATGATCACATTTATCATGGTTATTTGTACCTGTACATGATGTATCTTGTTTCCTCTTCCCTTCCCCACCCCTCCCTTCCATTCCCCCCTTTCCTTAGTTACAGGAAGTTTATTTACATTTTTCCATTTTTTCCCCTTTTCCCTTTCTTTCCCTTTTCCCTTCCTTCTTTTCCCCTTCTAGTTCTCCTCTCTTTTGATATTATCTTTCTTTTACCTAATATCTATTATGCCTCTTTGTCTTTATGTACACTTATGGTTTCTCACGTCAGAGAAACAATTCGATGTGTACTCATGAGTGACTGATTCATTTCACTTAAGAGTATGATCTCAAGCTGCATCCATTTACCTACAAATGACTCTAGTTTATCCTTTTTTATGTCAGAGTAGTACTGCATTGTGTAGAAAAACCACATCTTCTTTAGCTATTCCTTAGTTGTTGGGCATTTGGGTTGTTTCCAAGACTTAGCTATTACAAATTGTGTTGCTATGAACACGGTTGTGCATATATCTCTATGGTATGAGGTTTTCAATTCTTCTGGGAAGATACCAAGCAGAGGAATAGCTGAGTCAAATGGAACCTCTAGTTGTAGTTTTTGAGGAATCTCCATACTGATTTCCATAGTGGATGCACTAGTCTACATTCCCACCAACAATGGAGAAGGGTACTTTTTTCCTTGCAGCCCCTCCAGTACTTACTGTTGGTTGATTTCTTGATAATAGCTGCTCTTTCTAGAGTGAGATGGAATCTCAGTGTTGTTTTGATTTGCATCTCTCTAATGACCAGTGATGTTGAACATTTCTTCATATGTTTATTTGCCATTTTTGTTTCTTCATCTGATAAATGTTTATTCATTTCAGATGCCCATTTTTGGATTGGGTCTTTAAATTTGGGGGGCTTAATTTTTTTGAGTTCTTTGTAGATTCTAGATGTTAGACTCTTGTCTGGGGGACAGCTGGCAAAGATTTTTTCCCAGTCTGTGGGTTTTTGTCCTGCTCAATTGGTGATTTCTTTTGCTGTGCAAAACCTTTTTAATAGAATGAGGTCCCAAACACTGATTCTTTGTATTATTTCCCATGCAGTCTGCGTTCTGTTCATAAATTTTTTTCCTACCCCTATGTCTTCGAGAGTTCTTCCTATTCTATTCTCCATAAGATTTAGTGTTTTTGTTTTAATGTTTAGATCTTTGACCCACTTTGATTTTCGTTTAGTACATGGTGAGAGATATGTATCTAGTTTTCGTTTTTGGCATGTGACCAGCCAATTTTTCCAGCACCATTTGTTAAAGAGGCTATCTTTCTTCCAGTGAGGGTTTTTGGTTCGTTTGTCGAAGATGAGGTATTTGAGTGTGTTTGGAGTTGTTTCTGCATCTTCTAGCCTTTTTCATTGGTCCTCTGTCTTTGTGCCAGTACCATGCTGGTTTTTTTTTTTTGTTTTTTTTTTTTTTTATCACGGTAGCTTTTTAATATAGTTTCAGGCTGGGGATTGTGATGCCCCCTCCCTTGCCCCAGTTGCCCAAGATTGTTTTTGCTATTCATGGTCTCTTCTGGTTCCAGGTGAATTTCATGATTGTTTTTTCTAATTCTGTGAAGTATGTTAATGGTATTTTCATTGGAATTGCATTAAATCTGTATAGTAATTTAGGGCGTATGACCATTTTCACTGCGTAGGTTCTGCCTACTCAAGAACATGGTTTGTCTTTCCGTTTTCTGATATCCCTTTCAATTTCCTTTGTTAGAGTAGTGTAGTTTTCAATGTAAAGATTTTTTACTTGCTTTGTTAGATAGATTCCTAAGTATTTCATTTTTTTATGCAATTGTGAAAGAAATAATCTGTTATTTCTTTCTCAGTGAGTTTGTTATTTGTATATAGGAATGCTATTGACTTTTAGGTGTTGACTTTGTATCCAGCTGTGCAACTGAATTTAGTTATTAAATCTAGAAGTTTTCTGGTGGAATTTTGGTGGTCTTCTATGTAGAGTATCATATCATCTGTGAATAATGATAGTTTAACTTCTTCCTTTCCTATCTTTATTCCTTTATTTCTTTCTCCTGTCTAATTGCTCTGGCTAATGTTTCTAGAACTATATTGAATAGCAGTGGTGATAGGGGACATCCTTGTCTTCTTCCAGATTTTAGTGTGGAAGTTTCCAGTTTCTAATTGTTTAGTGTGATGATGGCTGTTGGATTGTCACAGATGGCTTTTGTTAGGTTGAGATATAGACCCTCTATTCCTAATTTCTGTAGATTATTTTTTATCATGAATGGGTGTTGGATTTTGTCAAATGCTTTATCTGCATCTATTGAGATGATCATATGATTTTTGTGTTTGACTCTGTTGATATGGCGTATTACATGTATTGATCTGCATATGTTGAATCATCCTTGCATCCCTGGGATGAATCCTACTTGGTCGTGGAAAATTCATCCAAGTGGAAATTGTTAAGATCAGAGCTGAAATTAATGTAATTGAGACTAAGAAAACAATACAAAGAATCAATTAATCAAAGAGTTGATTCTTTGAAAGAGTCAATAAAGTAGGCAAACCCCTAGCCACTCTTATCAAAAAATGGAAAGAAATGACGCAAATCAATGCAATAGAAAATGAAAGGGGCAAAGTCACAACTGACCCTATGGAAATCCAAAGGATCATCAGCACCTACTTCAAGAACCTCTACTCAAACAAGATGGAAAACACCGAAGAAATGGACAGATTCTTAGAAACATATGAATTACCAAAATTGAATCAAGAAGACATAAGAATACTGAATAATCCAATATCAGTCATTGAAATTGAAGGGGTAATTAAAAACCTACCAACAAAGAAAAGTCCAGGTCCTGATGGTTTCACAGCTGAATTCTACAAGAAATTCAAAGATGATCTAATACCACTACTCCTCAAAGTCTTTAATGAAATTGAAAGGGAAGCAGTACTCCCAAAAGCATTCCTGGAAGCAAGCATTATCCTGATACTAAAACTAGAAAAGGATCCAACCTTAAAAGGGAACTACAGACCAATTTCCCTAATGAACATAGATGCAAAAATTCTCAACAAGATACTGGCAAACAGAATGCAATGAATTATCAAGAAGATTATACACCATGACCAAGTAGGATTCATGCTATCTTGTTTTGAAATCCTTGATTTCATAAAAGTAAATTCATTTCATATTTTAAAAGTAGATGTGAACATATTATGTACATGCTCTTAGCTTAGAAAGTTCAGTCATTATAAATGAGTGCAAATCTCTCTTATCTGTGCACAGTAATTTATGGTCTTATAGCACTGTATTAATTATCTTCTTAATCATCAGAAAAGCACTATGTCATAGTTGTAAATGAGAAAATTGGGAAGTTAAGTAATTTGTCTATAAATGCAGCTAATAAGAATCACAGATGGGATTAAAATACAGGTTGTTTGACTCCTCAAATTTTGTCCTGCTATGCTTCGTGCATGCTAATTCTAAGGACATTTCTCTGAGTCACAAAATAAAGCCACAAATAAAGTGCATGGTAAATAAAGATATTTCAAAAATGAGAATTCTAAAGTATGTCCTGTAAGTGTAATTACTTTGAGAGAAAATAACGGTTTAAAATAAAACAAAAATTGTAGGTAAGTTTAGAAAACCAATGAGAAAATAAATATCCATGTAGCATGTGTATTTATTTATTTAGATTTGGGGTAAATTTTTTTATATAATCTTGAACTTAATGGAAAGTAAGTACAGTACTAACAACTTCCTTTCCTCTTTGGTCAGCTTCACAAGTTTTTAAAAATCACAATCTTTTTCTCTCCATCTCGTTTTCTGTCTGTCTGTCTCTGTCTCCCTCTTTCTCTCCCTTAGCATCCATATTTTAGTGCCTTGAATTCTTTAATAGCTGCATGGTATATATGCAGAGTGTAGAGTTCAAAGCCAGTATATGCAAGCCAGAATTAACACAGAAAGCAAAGCTTCTACTGACAGTGCTTTTGGTGGTGCATAATGAATGTGATACTGAAAATAGGAACTGTTTTTGACTGACGATATTTGTGAAGTAAAGTACTGTACTATAAATATGTTCAAAATAAATTCTGAATGATATTCTCCCCCAAACACAGTGAGATTCAAGTGTAAAACTGTAAGATGAATAAGAAACTCCTATTTTTCAAAATGTTTCAGTTTTATAAGGCATGATCATATGCATGCCAGAGAGAAACAGACTGCAACATACAAATTTGGGTGACTGATTGCCTGCACCTGTCCATAGTCAAATATACTGCTTACCCTTAGCGGGTGCGAGAGGCAGGTCCATTGTGCTCAGCCAATACACAGTCTCCATGCCCTTAGTTATGAGCAATCGCTTAGACCGCTACTTTCAAAATTATGTTTTTAAGTAGTGGGAGCTGACATACCAAATGTATGAAATTTCCAGTTTCACTCAAACTAAATTTAAAGTTAAAGTCACATCATATCCCCCAAAGTCGGACTTTGTTCAGCAATCAATTAGAAAGCAGATGATTAAGGAGCAAGAAAGAATACATTTTCTTCCAAGTGTTATTGACTTAGCATTGATTGATGTTTTAGTTCTGTCCACTCTGTGATATTAAAAAAGAGGATGAGATGAAGGACTAATTTTGTGTCGACTCATTTTCAATTTCTGTTCAATATTGGCTTGAAGTAAAGCAAATAGTGAAATCATAATGGTAATGACAAGAAGGGTAATAGGTATATTTCCAGATGGTATCAGAGGGATTTCCTGAAATAGCACAAAGGAAATAGTAGGGAAAAGATCTCAGAACTTATTTTGTGTGATTAGGGTGTTGGTCCCCAGGTCAGCACCTTAGATAGTTACATAAAACATTGAAAAGAGTCTCATGAGTATTGGTTTTTAGGACAACAATGTGCGTATTTTATGATTAATTTTTTGTAATATGTGGGTAAGGTACACTTTTTGGATAGCAAGAGTAGTAGAACAAGTTGCCTTTAGATGTAGTATCAGAAAATTTCATGGAATATTCACATTCTTCTTTCTATAGTATAGAAATGCAAACTCCTTAAAAGAACAATGATTAAGTCAAAGAAACAAATCATACATGCATTGAATATCAACATATGTTGGTATACACATGTGAAGAGAAATGCTAATGTTTGGTAAGTTGTTACGAGTATTCAATCGAGTACCATATGAACTGGTTTATACACGTACACACTAAAATGTATGTTCCTTTGCACTTTCACGGGAAAAATTTTGGATACTATCAGTCACATAAATCTTCATTAGCTTCTTGGGAAAGTGGTTGAGTTTGAAAGGATACATTATCAATATATAAATATCACTAGTTTCATAATTCTCCAAGAATGGAGATTTGCTAGGAAGTTAATTTCAAGTGGCAAAATGTCAAAATTGACCTAAAACATAAATAGTTTCTCTAATCAGGAGAGTTTGCCTTGGAAATCAAGTTATATATTCATCAAGTGAATTTATGGCACCTTTTTATGAGCAGAAAATTTGGGATAAGCTGAGTAAAGCCACCTGAAGCCAAATGTATGCACTGAAGGTTTCAAGAGCTATGTAGTCTGAAATGAGGAGTGAAAATAAAGGTTTTAAAATTACCTAACTCAACATTGCAATGTTTGTATTAACGTTAAGATTTCCATAGAATAGTTACTTAACACTACAATTGAGAACAAGATTTCAATTTGTTTTGTTTGTGGTGCCACGGATGCAATTCAGAGCCATGTACATGCTAGGCAAGGGCTCTTACCACTGACCTACATCCACAGCCCAAACTCTCGCTTGAAAATAATAGTTTTTCTGTGGAAAAAAAATATTTAAGTTTCCATACCAGACATGCCAGTAAATAGTAAAGTATAAATCACAATTTGAAAAGCAGCACGTATAACCAAACTGAAAACAATGTTTTTATTTACAAGTGGAGAAGCTCATGCTGTTACTAATAATATAATTTTGAATTTTAGTTGAATTATGCACAAGTGCAATGAGTTTATGAAAATTCGAGAGGATTGTATATTGCTATTTCTCTTGATTTACAATATATGGAAAAATTAGTCATCAAGTCTCAGACAGAATTTTCCTCAGGACAAAGGGAAATATAAAATATGTTGTATTATTGTTTAAATTATGGTGAGAAGGACAAGATCTGAAGACTGATTTCTATTGTTACTCTGCCCCTTATTGCTTCTGTGACCTTGGGGAAAATTATAAGGAAATCTAATACCTCTTTGCTTTGATGGGGTTTTAGGGAGGATTAAATAAGTGTATTTGAGATCTTAGAAAAGTGGTACATTGTCCAGTGCCTGAAAAGCTCTTTGAGTCCTTAGAAAGGTGACAATATTTGCAGTAGAAATCTGAACCTTACAAGGTTGCCAAGTTCCGATAGCCTGACTTACTTTTATACACTATCTTTGTGTCTGCCCTAATTCTGAGTATCTGAATATGCTGAGTATTCTGAAAATGCTCACGTGGTGCAGCGGGTTTAAGTGAAGCCAAAGGAATATGGTTGGGCCAGAAATTTATTTTTAATTTTATTTTAATGGTACATTTTACCTATACATAGTGATAACATTCATGATAGGGAATTTGTACCAGTACATGATATATCTTGCTGCTTCTTTTTTTCCTGGTTCCCTCCCCTCCCTTCGCCCCCTCCTCCCTCCTTATTTACAAAAGCTTTGTTTCCATTTTTTTCTTTCTATTCTTTTTTCTCTTGCTCAGTGGGCCAGAAACTTAAAGGGAAGGTAGCACAATTCTTGGATAAGAATATGATGGCAACTTTAACACCTGTAATCCCAGTACTGAAGGAGGCTAGGGCAGAGGAATCACAGATAGGGTCCTACCTGGGCAACTTAGAGAGCTCCTATCTCAAAATGAAAGACAAAATAGGCTGGAGATACAGCTCAGTGATAGAGTGGCCCTGGGTTCAGCCTCCATTACTGCAAAAGGGGAAGAGAAAGAACTCTAAGTGTTTAGATGAATGAAATTCAAGAGCTATTGGAAAACTCTATTTATTTTTTATGAGGACCTTAATGTGGTAGTAATTTCCATTGTATAATCACATCCAGCAACCAGGGGAGTGCTAGCCATGAGGTGAGTGCTAGCCATGAGGTAAGTGCTGAATAGCTTTTTGCTGATTCAATAAGGTTAGTGTTGTTTTGTTTTGCTTAGTTTTTTTTTTTTTAAGAAAGATCAGGTAATTCCTCCATGTTACTCCAACAACAATCCTGCAGTGAAGATAATCTTATGGTACAAATGTGGCAAAGTCATTTTCAGGTTTCATTGCTTTTTAACAAAGTTACCCTGCTCGGTCCAGTAAGTATAACTTTTCTAAGCATCCGATGGTCTTTTGCCTTTGGTGATATTTTCCTGACACATATGTACAAATAGAAGTATCAGTGATTGATTAGGAACTTATTTACTAACCAATAACAAGTATCACCCTCCCAGGATGTTCTAGAGAGCAACAAGGACAGTGCTAATAGCTTACCGTTACCACTGCATCCATTAGTATCCAAAGTAGCAATTGCAAACCAAGTGTGACACTATAAGGACTTTGCAGGTCATACTGGTATTTCCACTGACAGCCTACAATTACCAGTGCATTCAGGCCTATAACCTTTGTCCACTCCTGAGATTACTGCACATGATCTCCTGCCAAATATTAAAATGTACATTTGTAGTTGATACAAATATGAGGAATGTATCATGGCTTGTTTTAAAAGAGAGGCACTAAAGAACCAGGTAGAACTGGGCTTGAAGCCCAGTTCACATACCCTATCCAGCATGAGTAATAAGCAGTGGTAATCTGTCACTAGGGGAATGACAAAATCATGGAGAGAGTCTCCTGGTATGAATCAGATGCACGGAGATATTTACAAGCTAAGGGAAGAGCACAGGCTTTGAGTAAAGCTCTGCAGAAGCCCCGGACACCCGATCTCAAGGCAAGGTAATGCTAGAAGATGTCAAAGTCAGTAAAGAACAAAAGTGCACATAGAAACAAACACCACAAAATCTTAATCCAATTCCTGTCAAGATTAATTGAAATCTCCAACTGAATTGCTTGAAAATGGACATATCAATTTCTAGATGTAAATTCTATCTTTTCTTTCCCCTATTCTATATAAGAAAATGTTTGGCATTAAACAAAAAATACTACAAGACAAAATAATTTAAAAAAACCTATTTCCAAGAGAAAAGGAGTTAATAGGTTAAACAGATATTGGAACAGACAATAATTTTGAAATAATTACAATTAATTTGCTAAATAGTCTAGTTAAAAATGTAGACATCATTATTAAAAATCCAGAATTTCAGCAGAGACAGAAACTATGAGAAAGATTCATATAGAAATTATAGAGCAAAACAGCATAATATCATACAAAGTATTATTTTTAACTATTCCACAATGCCTTGTAAATGTCAAAACATTATGTTGTATGTGATAGGAATCGTAAATATTATCTGTCAAAAAATACTGAAAATGCCAGATTTCCCATTGTATGCTGGAAAAAAATTACTCTGGCAAGCTCCTAAGTATACTAGATGGGGCAAAGAGGGAGCATGGAACATGAAACAGATGAATAGAAATTATGCAAACTGAAGTGTAGAGATAAAATCATGAGGAGTGTGTTTACAAGATTATGACATTTAAGAGGTGTGGAAATAATAAGAGTTTTAAATTGCATGTTGTGAATATAGTAGTAATATCAGAAGAGAGGGAGAAAAGAAAAAAATCCAAATGAAATATTCAAAGATGAAATGGTCTAGAAATTTCCAGAAATAGAAGACAGCCAATCCACCAACTCAAGCAAGATAACTCTGTCTTAGAAACTGCTATACACCAGAAGTGTATATATTGGAAACAGATGGGGAGAAATGATAAATTACACCCACAGTAATAAATACGAGAATTACTGCAGAATTCTCTTCAGAAAATGTGAAAGATAGAAGCAACTGAAGTGAAATTATTAAAAGTATCAATACTTTGAAACATATTGAAATGATAAAAGTCAACCCAAAATTCTACTACTCTTGAAATATTTTTCAATATGGAAAGTAAAAACAAAGACTTGTATTCAAAAAAGCTGAGAAATTTTCAGCAAAAATACATTAAAAGAAATGATAGTACTGGGCATATAGTTCAGTGGTAGAGCACTTGCTTAGGATGCATGAAACGCTAGGTTCCATGCCAGTATCAAAACAGAGAGAGACAGAGAGAGAAAGAGAGAGAGAGAGAGAGAGAGAGAGAGAGAGAGAGAATCATTATTGTACACCAGAAATGGATACATGCAAAATATACCCAAAATAATTTTATATGTTATATGAAAATGCTATAGGGAAACCTGATATTTTGTACAATTAATATGCATGACTAAAGAAATATATATATAAATAAATACATGCACACTCATATATATACAGAGAAAGAGAGAGAGAGGTGACAAAGTGTGTTTTTAAGGAAAAAAGAGCATGCTAATAAGAAATTTGAATCTGTACAATGAAATGAAGAGAACAAAGAAAAGACAAAAAGTGAATATCATTGTATAAAACTTTGTTTCCTATTTTTAATTTCACTAAAAAATAACTATCTTTCTAAAATTAAGTTGTGAGTAATACATTGTTTTTTATAATATATGTAAAATTAAAATGAGTAATGGTACATAGAATACAAGGTATAAATTGAATGTATACTTTTGCATGTTTCTTATGTATGAAGTAGAGTAACAATATTCAGATATACACTATGTTAAGTGTGTGTATTATAAACCCTAGAAAATAACTAAAAATGAGTATAAATAATGAGTGCAGTTAAAATGGAATAATAAACAACATTCATTTAGCCCAGTAACCGGAAGAAATATAAAAGTAAAATACATAAGAAGTGGAAAAATATAAAAAAATTAGTAAGTTGATAGGTGCATATCCAGCTATATCTAATAATTGTATTAAATATAAATTATTAAAGCACTGGAGTTAAAAGAGAGAATTTTCAAATGGAACACCTAATTAAAGAGTACTGTATATAGAAGAATCTCCCTTTAAAAATGAAGCTGTAAATAGTTTAAAAGGATGGACACATATTTACTAAAAAAATACAAGTTGAAAGAAACATGAATTGGCTATATTAAGACAAGGTAGATTTTACAAAAAAGAATATTGCCAGAGATATAGATGGATATTATATGGTAATAAAAGGGTCAATTTACCAGAAAAACAGAATGATCCTAAACACTTAGGCACCTACCATCAAACTTTAAAATGCATAAATGAAAAAAATTGATAGAATTAAAGGAGAAATAGACAAATCCACCATTATAGGTGAGAATTTCAACATTCATCTCTCAGTTATTGATAAAAGAAGAAGGCTTAAAAGTAAGTAAGGATGTACAGGACCTAACAATTCCACCAATTCCACCAATTCCAACCTACTTGACTTTTATAGAAAAATCCACACAGCAGCAGTACAATGCACATTCTCTTCAAGTACATAGGTAACAATAGCAAAGACAGGTCACATTCTGGTCCGTAGAATAAAACTTAGAAAAACTGAAATTATACAAAAATTTAAAGTCTACAAATCACGTTTTCTGAGCAAAAGGAATTGGATCTGGGTATCAGTAACATTTAGAATAGTTAAGACAATAATAAACAAACAAAAACTCTGCCTCTGCCAAGTGCTGATGGAGATGTGGAACAACATGGTTGATACGATTGGGAAATGCTAGATGCACTCTGGAAAAAAGCTTGACATATTTTATAAAAGTCAATATAAATTTACCACATGAGTTATGAAATTCATTCTTGGGTGATGAGGAGAAATGGAAACCCAAAAGCATGCACATGAGTACACATAAAAACCTGTGCAAGAATGTATGTAGTAGTTTTATTATTATTTCCAAAACATAGGAAAACATCTGAACTCCATAGATTGGTGATTGGATTTAAAAAAAATTATGATACATCCATGCGATGAAATACTACTTAGCATTAAAAGGAATAAAGGACTCACAGTGCTGGCCAAGAGCAAATAGACTCCCCGCACACATCCAGATTCTTTTCTTAAGAGTGAAAATCCACAGACTCAATGAACAAGCGTATGATAACTTTGAAATATAGAAAGAAGGCAGCAGAACACATAGGAACCTTGGGACTTGAGAAACCATATAGAATTTATTTCCCTGGATTTCCTTGTTGGCTTCCACATATTTTAGAAGTGGTACTGCAGAAGTTTTCATTGTGGAACAACTAACAGGCACAGGAAAATGAAAAAAAAAAAAAAACCTCCAAGTCAGTCCTGTTTGCTTTAACCACCAGAAAAAAAAAATGGCCCAACACAACAGAAAACATTTTGGTGACATTCATCATATTCCTACCAAACACCAACTCCTCCCACTAAAAAGCATGTGGGTTCTGTGTGGGCGAGCAGAAGAAACCGATCTGGCACTTACCCTTTGGCCTCAGAATGAGAAGGTGCTCTTATTCTTCTGGCTCACTAGTGTCACCAAAACTCATGGAGAGCTAATGTTGGATTTCCTGGTTGGCAGAATTAAGTGCTGTTACGATTCCCCTGACTGAGTTGTATAGGCGGGGAGGAGTGGTGACTGATCTTCCATCACCGATTTGACGGAAGCAGGTGGTGCTCCGATTTCCTTGACAAGGAGAATTGTCAGTAGTGTTTAAAGGCGAACCGAGCTTCTAAACCCATATGACAGCAAGGAAAGCTAATGAGGGCAGAACTATTCACCAGTGTACTTCACCCTTACCCATTGGTGTCAGTAGGGCCTAGCAGAGAGCTGAGCTTCTACTCCCGCTGGACATCAGTGAGATTTAATATGACAGTTGAATCAAGACTAGTTAGTGTTTCACTTTCTACCACTCCTGTATTAGTAGAGCCCACTGTGGAGCTGAACTGCTACACCTGCGAGGTATAAATGAAGGAGAATGAAGGAATTAAGTGTTAGTATACAGAGCTGGTTTGTACTGTTTTTTGCCTTCCTCTCTTTTGGTATCAGCTGGTCCCAGCAGAGGCTGAACTTACACAACTGCCAAGCAGCAACAAAGCAGTGTGAGTTACCTACCTACTATTTTCTCGTGGGGACAGCAGAACCCAGTGGGGAGCGACACTCTTACTTGGAGGCAAGATAGTAGTGCTATTTTGTGCCTCCTTTTTGCTACAAAGTTTTCAGGAAGGCTGAGCAAAGCATTAAGTCTCCATACCACCTATTTGCAATAAATCAGCCCTCTAATTTCATCTGGGTGGTACTGGTAGGACCTGTCCAATGTCCAGTAACTGAACATACACAAAACCAACAAGTTCTAACATAAGATGGATGGTAGATTATTGTTAACTGACAAGGCTTTTAAGTCAGGCAGCAGAAAAATACTTCAACGGTATTTTTGCTTTAAAAAATTGTTTCAACAACAAAAAAGATGTCATAAAAATGGAAATTATAGACCTGAAAACAAGCTGTAATTTTAAAAATCCTGCTGAATGGGCGTATTCAGAATAAAGATGACAAGGGAAGAATCAGTGAATTTGAGGCCAGATTGATAGGATTTGCCCAATTTGAGCAGGAAAAAAATGGTATGAAATGAAAAACACTTGGCAACATTTAAGACAATAATAAAAGAGCAAACTTTCATATTGTCAGTATCTCAGAAAGAAATTAGAAACAAGGTGAGACTGGGAAAGTAATTAAAGAACATGACATAAATCTTCTAAAATGTGAAGTAACACAGAAGCCTAAAGAGTTAGGAGCCTAGGAAAAGTCTAAATAAAATACAGTTCCATGAAATTATGCTAATATATATCATAATTTATCTTCATAAATGTACAACAAATCTTGAAGCATGTTGCCACATATAATTCCGGAACATGTACAAAATGGATAGAATTAATAGAGTTATTAAGTCTCAGAGAATGAGTCTTCTGCTCAAGTACAGCTAGTGGTTCAGAGCCTGGCTGAGGCGAGATGGCAAGAATATTTGTAGTGTATCACTTTGAAGTGATTGTCCAAGAATTCCTTTGTCATCAAATATGATGCCTATCCTTTCTGATTGAGCAGGGAATGGAGAAGTCAAAGATTACTGATGCACTACTGAAGACAGAGAATAATCCCTAGAAGCGTCATTATATTATGGTTGTGGAATTTCTTCTAGTTCTGAAATTTTTTAAGTTTGAAATTATCAGATGACTCTGTGACAGGGATGCTCAAAGCTTCGATGTTACCCACCTACTGGGGTTAATCATATTGTTAAAACTCAGAGGTTGTATAATATGCTACAAAGTTTGGACTGTGTTGCAGAACCCTGTGGGATGGGTATGGTGGAAAACTTCAAGAATAAAATTATTTATCAAAACAAACATTATACAGTGTTAGGAGGAGGTGATTTTATATAATATGTAATGTTTTAGAGATGATTCTAGTATTCATGTAATGTTTGATTGCACGTATTATAGGACCAAAGATGGACACAGTAATCAAATGCAGAAATGTTAAGTCCTCTGTCATGAGCCATATCAGAGCCTTTAGACATGGAATGAAAACATGTGTAAATCAGTCCCTAATAGAATATCCTCAGTGCCAATGAGTGAAGTCCCAGATGCAGAATTTTGTACATAGGAGGTACATTGAGGACCCATGTTTATTTCATGAGAAAGAAATAAAGGCCAAAAGAGTTGTAATAACAGGCTAAAGAAAGAAAATGTTATTTGAGAAAACCAACACAGTGATTCTGTATTGATATTAAAATTAAAGCACCATTAAACTACAGAGAACCCATTGGGATCTAGGAAACAAAAATCCTGTTAGTCATAGGTGAGAAAAATGAAAATAGAAAAAAAAAAATAGTGCAAGAAACCCTAGAAATTTAGATGATAGGCTTCCAAAAAAGAAAGACCTTAAGACAGATCCTATTAAGGAATTTCAGGCTTAAGCAAAAAAGAATTAATTTTCCAAGAATTCTAAGACTTCATTTCTTTTTCCAAAAGGATTAAGAGATGAAAGAAAGAAAAAAATTATAAAATGTAAATATATTTATGTACACTTGAAAACCTGTGCTTTTGTTCAGATTGTTCAGATTTATAAAAACCTTATCCTGCAAGCATGAAAAATGTGTGTGAGAGAGAGGAGAGGGAGGGAGGGAGAGAGAGGGGGAAAGAAAGTGTGGAGATATGAATAGCTTTTAAAGAAGAGGACATAAAAATGAGAGATTAGCACATGAAAAGATATTCAATGACGTCAAACATCAGGAAAAAGGAAATGAAGATATCAATGAGATATCTTAACGCATGTACCAGAATGACTTACATGAACAAATAAATAAAGTGTTGACATCAAATTCTGGAAACTATCATTATATTTTGCTGGCAGGAAAGTAAAATATTGCAATCAATTAAAAATGCATATGGCTTTTTTTTTTTACAAAAATAAACATACCACTATTATTTGACCTAACAATTGCATTTGGGGGCATTTATTCCAGAACATTGAAAATTTCCATTCTCAGAAAAATTTTTACAAGAATGTCATAGCAGCTTAACTTTTAATCATCTGAAATTAGAAAGAACCAACATGTCCATTATGGTTAAGTGTCAGCTTGATTGGATTAATGAATATGTGTGTCTAGAGGATCTTTCCAGAGTAGCTTCTTGTGTGAGCCAGTCAATTGAAGATCTGCCACCAAAGTAGGTGGGTACCAATTTATTGATTGGTTCCCTGAATATAATTGAAAGGAGATAAACAGATTTCCAGGCTTCTCCTAGAGCTGCAGCACACTCCTCCTCCTGGCTTGACATTCAAACTTCAGGATTTATGGCTCTGGGACTTGAAGACTTATATCAGCCACCTCCAAGGTTCTTAGGTCTTCAGCCTCAGACCAAGAATTACACCATTGAGAGCTCTGCTTCTAAGGCTATTGTATTAGGCTTTCAGACCTGGAGTGAGCCATGCTAAGAGCAGGGTCCTTGGTTTGCAGTTGTGAAATATCTCAGCCCCTACTACCATGTGAGTCAACTCCTTTAATCATCTGTACCTCTCTCACTCTCCATTTCTACCTGTGTGTCAACTATCTACCTACCTATGTATCTCTATCCAACTGGTTCTGTATTTTTAGGGAACCCTAATAGAGTTTCCTTTAATAAATAAATAATTAAATGAACTGTGGTATGGTCATACCATGGAACTTCTCAGAAAATGTTATGGTTTGGATTTAAAATGTCCCCTAAAAGACTCACTTTGAAAAGTGGGGCTTGGTCAGTGGAGGCTGGCTAATGGGAGCATGTCCTGGAAGGGTGTATTCTTGTCATCTGTCTCTCTGATTCCTGGCTGCTATGACATGTGCATCTTTTACTCCCCATGGCCCTTGGCTATGCTGTTTCTGGAGCTGTGTGACTATCCATGGACTGAGACCTCTCACACTGTGAGCCAAAATAAACCCCTCCTCCTTTAAATTATGAGTATCAGGTATTTGGACCCCCGATGAGAAAGTGATTATGCATATACCTATTGTTACAAATAATTTGAGCAAGTCTCCTAGGATTTATGCTAAGTGAAAAACGTTGATCTTGAAATATTACAAACTGATCTATTTCATTATGTAACATTCTGGTAATGACAAAATTATAGAGACGAAGAAGGCGTCATTAAATTTGTTGGGTGGGAAAGGAAAGGGACTCACTTTGGTTATAAATGGGCGGCATGAGGATTCCTTGAGATGGAATTTTTCTGTTTCTTGACTGTGGTAGTAGTCACAGGAATGCTACAGGTGATAAAATTGCATAGAACTAAACACACATATATTTATATATCTATTTGTGAATGTGAGATTGATGAAATCTTTATAAGTTAAGTAGATCGTGTCAATGATAATTTCCTAATATGAAACTGTGCTATATTTATGCAAGACATAAACTTGGAGGAAACTAAGAGATAGGAATAAGGGATCTTCCTATTACTTAAAATTGCCTGTGAATCTACAATTATCTCAAAAATCTGAAATTAAAGCAGCTTGGGGTAGCGGTTTAATGATGCTAAAAGTCATAATATAAAAAAGAGGTATAATATAAATGTACACAGCAATATTGATAATTATCAAAATCATTATTCCGAGTAAAAGAAGGCAGATAAAATTAAGTATATATTTGATTTCATTTACATAATATTCTAGAAAATGTAAACTAATCTACAGAGACAGTGTTACGTTTCAGAGCTGAAATAGTCCCCCGAAGTCTCATGTGATCAAAAGCAAGGATTTTGGAAGGTGATTGGATCTTGGGGACACTATAACCATCAGTGGATTCACCCCTGGATGAGTTCCTAGGTGAAGGTGCTGTTAGGAGGTAGGCCTAGTTGGACAAGGTGCATCACTTGGGGCACACCTTTATAAGGTATGGATCTTGCTCTGGCTCTTTCCTCTATATCTGCCTCTAGTCGGCATGAAATAGGCTGCTTTCCACTGCCACACTCTTCTACCATAACATTTCTGCCTTGCAGCCAGCTGTTTGTGGACTGAAACCATGAGACAGCATAAGCCTCTACTCCTTTAAGTTCTGGGTGTTAGATATTTTGTTCCAGCAATGGGAAATCTAACTAATACAGAAAATTGGTACCAGAGAATTGGGGTCACTACTGTGACTATACTTGACCACATGATTCAGAAGCCTTAGAACTGGTTAATTGGAGGGTACTGGGAAGGATTGGAGATTCAGGCTAGACAAGTCCTAGAACGCTGTGGGCAGAGCTTGATGGATGATTCTGGTCAGAATTCAGATGACCAGCATGCAGATAGGAATACAGACAGTAAAGGCCAGGCTCAGGAGATGTTAGATGGGAAAGGACTATACTGGGAGTTGGACTCGCCATTCATGTTACATTACAGCAAGGAAATTGTTTGCATTTTGCCCATGTCCCGATACATTGTATAAGGTTGAATTTAAAGGTGGTGGACTAGTTCATCTGGAAGAAAGGCATGTGTAAGTGAGATGTGATCTCAAAGGGCTTAGGCAGTCCTGCCCCTATGTCCTTACCAGATGTAGCCCACATGGCCTCATGCTTGAACTAGCTTTGTTCAGTGCCTATGGCTTTCCTCTGGAGACATCCCATGTTTCTGGCATCTCCCACTTCCTGGGGGTTCTACTACATTTTAGGCTTCACTCTCACACTTTCATGCATCATCCTTTCAGGGGCTTCTGGCAGGGATTATAACCCTGTCATATATTTTGCCTGGTCTTCCAGGCCTTCCTATGTGGAAACCTACATGAGCCCATAACTCTTGCAATCTGTATGCCTGAAAAAAAAAAAAATAGCACCATGTGGGTGATACCAGGACCCGCTACCAGCTTGAGCAGTAACTGGGTCTCCTTGGACTCTGGCTGTAGCAGTCGGAGTGCCTAGATGGCTGAACTCAAGAAACACTTTCCTAGGTGACTCTAGAAACAAAATTTTTGAAAAGAGTTTATGCTTTTACACTGTTGTGTGGGGTCTGATTTTCCTGTCTCTGGAACAAAATGTCTGATACTCACAACTTAAAGGAGAGGCTTATTTTGGCTCATAGTTTCAGAGGTTTTAGTCTGTGAGAAGCTGGCTCCAACGCAGAAACATCGTGGTGGAAGGACTTGGTGGAAGAATGCTGCTCACCTTATAGTGAGAGAGAAAAGAAAGAATCAGAACAAGAGATATACCCTCCAAAGGTACACCCCCCCCATTGACCCACCTCCTCCAACTGGGCCCCACCTCCTAACAGCACATTCTGTTAGGAACTCATCATTGAGTTAATCTACTGAGACGTATAGTGATTCCACGATCAAATCACATTCCAAAATCTCCACATCTAAACACATGAGACTTTTGGTGAACATTTCAGATATAAATCGTAACAAGTAGAATGTGTATTAGTGTCATTTGAGGATGGCAGCATGTGGGGAAGAAGTTTAAGGAAGTAATATAAAATAATACAAAAAATATTGGATTTATGGGTAAGATTCTTATTTTAATCGTGGTGATATTTTCACAGGTGTATATACCAATTTGTCAAATCTCATTGAATTGTATACTTTAAATAGGGGCTTAAATGAAGTTTATTACATGTCAGTTATATCCAAATAAAGATGTTTAAAATAGAAACAAATGATATCAGATGATAGGACCCAAATTAGGAAGGAAAAGGTGTTTTCCACCATCGTATAATTAATATAGTCAACACAAGATGGGTGATGTTTTCTAGTGCCCCCTCCTCAGTTTGACATGCAAAGGTTAGTGTGTGTGTGTGTGTGTGTGTGTGAGAGAGAGAGAGAGAGAGAGAGAGAGAGAGAGAGAGACAGAGAGAGAGAGATTGCAGTGAAATACAAGAGATTTTTTTAGAAAACTACACTATTTGCAAGAGGCACAAGTCGATTAAACACTAAACCATCCAACTGTTCTAACATTTAATTTTCTTAAATTGTTTTGGGGTTTTAAAATAAACACTGAACATTTAAAGAAGAATGAAATTGACCTTAAACATATAGTTCATCTTCAACAAAGTATTTTTATTTAAAGCAAGTAAAAATTTGAACTTCTCAAATATTTATACCTTACCATGTACACTTTGTTTCAAAAATAAGTTGTCTCATGAAATGGCAGCACATAGGAAATGACAATCGTTCATTGCTTTTTAAAAACATTACTGTACTATCACTGTTTATTTAAAATTCTCTTTTTAAATGCTAGAATACGTGTGTCACACAGGACCATGGAATTGTGGCCTGAAGCACACTTCAAGCAATGCTAGACCCTTAGAAAGGAAGCACAGTAACTGAGTTAGATGATATGACAATTGAATTGTTGTAAAAGAGCAATCCTGAACCCTCCCTGCTTCCTCTCTTGTTCAGTAATCTCTCTCTTGAACATACAGTCCCACCACATGATGCTATCATCTATATTATGATGCAAGGGCCTTTACGAGAGATTGATCAGGTAAAGCTGTCCAATCATACTTTTAGCGTCCAAAACTGTGAGTTTAATAAACCCCTTTTGGTTACGAAGTACCCACCCTCATGTATATTACTATAGCAACACAAAGAGAACACGAAGAAACTTTGGAGAGTTGTATATATTCATGCTTACAATTGTGGTGATGGTTTGACAAGGATCCATGCCACAAAATGCATCAAACTGTACACTTTTTAAGCACGTACATTTCATTGTGTTTGAATTATATCACGGAAAAGCTATTTGAACATGATATTCTTGCCATAGATTGTCTTAGTTACTTTTTTCATTGCTGAGACAAAATATCTGATACCTACAACTTAAAAGAGCAAAAGTTTATTTTGGCTCACAGTTTGTCATGGTTTCAGTGCATAGTTGACTGGCTCCAAGGCAGGTTGTCATGGCAGAAGAGCATTGCGGAGGAGAAAGAGCTCATGGCATGACAGGCAGGAAGGAGAGAGAGAGAGAGAAAGAGAGAGATCAAGGGATAGGGAAGGGAGATAGGCCCTTCCAGACCACACGCCCAGTGACCTACCTCCCCCAACAAGGCTTTACCTCCTAAATCATATTTATCTATAAACTCATCAGTGGGCTAATCCACTGATAACTATCATAGTCTAATCTCATTCCAAAAGCCCCATCTATGAGAACATGGGGCTGTAGGGAGATATCTATATATAAACATAACAGGGATGAAATCAACTCTGGAAAAAAATAAAGACTAAATAAAGATAATTGAAAGAGAAGCTGTGTTGTTCTAAAGTTCTCTGTAGACAATGCTGTTTTTTATTGCCTGCATGAGAGACAGAGAAATCCCACTGTCTTGCTCCACCCTAAAGTTCTAAAGAAAATGGCCTAATCGGTGTTGTGTTTGTAGCTTCCCATCACCACTATTTTTCTTGAGGTGCTACTGGTAATTCAATGTGATTTTTGGGTCCTCTGGGAGGATTTAGATTGTTATATCATAGAGTGGGGTGTAAAAAAACACCACTATGATGTAGGTGTCCTCTAGGTGATTTGTTGTCTAGTTTGAGGGACTGCACTGCTACCCACACACCTCACCTCATACAAGTTCTGCCAAGCCACATCCCAAAGCCGCATTCCCCATTCTGATACAACACACATATGTATAAATACCAATCCCTTTTCCTCCTTCCCTTTGGGATATACTACAGTGGAACTTTGTGGTCAGTGCTGTCTTCACCCAATGTTTGGCTAACAGTGGATCTGCTTGCCTGGCCTTCAGTCTTACGAGGACCCCCCACATCCCTCCTTTCTCACGCACCTGCCTCTTCCCTTCCTCTCTTCTCTCCCCACCATCAAAGACTCACAGGGATGCACATCTTTTCACATCAGGTCGATTTTGTTGTCGCCACCATCAGTGTACACAGTTGTAAAATTCAGTGTCTACATGATTGGGTATTTCACAGCAGTCAGACCTCTGGACGCTTTGTAGATGGATCCAAGATCTCTGCTCTCGTTCTGAAATTATGAGCTGTCCAGGTCTTCACTTGAAATGTTGGAGTCCTGTGTGATGTTTTAATCCTTATCTGGCTCATCCTTATGCATTTCTTCATTTAGCCGGTGGTAATGGCCAAATAGTGTTGTTCCTTTGGCTTTCTTGGGCTTTTTCAGATGGCTGTGAGTGTTTCTAGAAGCCTTTTTACTTGAACTCTTTTGATGGGGTCTTTTTGCCTTCATGGTGGCCCTTAGTGCCTGAAAAGACAACAGATTGAGGGCATAAGGGCATTGAGTTGGGAAAAGGAAATGGGATACACATGTGAAGAGGTCCTCATAAGACAGCATGTGGCTTCAGGAGTGGGTTTAGGGAAGTAAAGAGTTGCAGTCTTGGGGAAGAGACAATCAATGTAAAAGGAAGAGGAGCTTGGGCTGCATCATCTCACCTTGCCACCACCTCTGGACCTGACTTGATAAGGACTCTTCATTTTCTTTCTTCCTTTGGTACTGCAGGTCGGTTGGTCCACATCTGCCTTAGTCTGGGAGAAGGAAATGGGATATGCATGTGAAGGGAGCTCCATAAGAAGGGGTGTGGGTTCAGGAGGGAGCTTAGGCTAGGCAAAGAGTAGTTTTGGAGATGGGAGAATCGATGGGAAAAGAAGAGGAGCTTGGGCTGGGTCATCTCACCTTGCTACCACTGGCTTGATAAGAAGTGTTCATCTTTCTTCCTCTGGTAGTGGAGGTCAGCTGGGCCACATCTTTGTTAGTCTTCTGTGGTTTCTTTGTCACCTTACCCATCTTGAATCCTCCCAGTCGTCTGCCCTACAGGTCTGGTGAGCCTATATATGCCCTCTGGAGACAATGGGAAGCTACATCCTTCAGCCCTGATTGGTCAGCAGGATGCCACCCAGCCAATGATGGCCAAGTAGGTGCTTTGACATCACAAAGCACTACTTCTGATACCTCTGTGTATGAAGGAGGGCAGGAAGTTTTCTGGGGAGGACAAGACGTGGCTTAACTCAGCTAATGATGGCTAGGTAGGTGCTTTGACATCACAAAATGCTACTTGTGATACCTCTGTATGAAGATGAGTGGGGAGGTTTCTGGGCAAACCACAGTGTGGCTGAGAGATCACAAAGTACCACTGCTGTTTAGATAAAAGAGACTTTAACATTTTCTAAAGAGACTTCCCATACCACTCATCATGTCCTCATGTGCAACTGTGGTGGCATGTGTGCCAGACAGTTTCCCACTTTCAACTATTCCCCAAGTTTACCTCTGTTTACACAATGGTTCGTTGTGTTATCTTTTTCTCTCAGTCATTAGCCAGAACTTTGTATATCTAACCTAAAACCTGTTAAAAAATAATACATTTATATTTAAATATTAGTGGATATGTGGGTAATCCTACAAACCAAAAAGACAGCTCCCATGAATAAACATCTCCCTGTCTCTTACATAGAACTCTTTGTTGCTGCCAATCTCTTATGTCCTCTTGCCTTTTCATTCTGATGAAATCTTATTTTGAGATGGTCAAGGAAGAGGCCCACGTCTCATTCAGCTCATGAGGAACTGAAGTCTCAGTGCAACAGATTACAAGGAACTGAATTCTTCTAACAACCACTTGAATTAACTTGGATGTAGGCCCCTCATAGTTGACCTTTGAGATGATGTATCCTTGTAAGGGACCCAAATCTAGAGAACCAGTCCAGGTGAACTCAGACTTGTTCCATAGAAACTGAAATAATTTATTTTGGTTCATGCCATTAAATTTTAGTGTAATGTGTTACCCAGAAAAAGATAACTAATACTTAGCATTATTCAACTTTTAGAGTTTTTAAAAATCCGAGTGGTGAAAATTTGGTTTCATTTCTATTAGTAGTGATGCAGATAAGTAGATTTTCTATTTTTAATGTGGTTTTGGTTATTAAAAATGTTTGGGAGTACTACTTGTACCTCATGTTCTCATATGTGGAAGTTAGAAATAGCCAACCTGAATGTAGGCTAGTGATTACTGAAGGTTGGGAAAATGGGAGAAGGGTACATAAGGGAAGGCTGAATTTGATCAGTGCCTGCTGTGTGCGTGTTGAACTCTCACACTGAACTCCATTAATATGTATAATTTATACATGCTAATCAATAATGTACAATTAGTAATGTTTCCATTATTTTACTAAGTTTCTTGTCCTTTTTATGTTAATCAGTACCTTATATTTTATGAATATTATTTATTTGTGGGTAAAATTTGATGTATTTTTTTGCAAAGAAATCCTTGATGTTGATGTAATTTTCTTATTCTTCACATAGTTAATTATCTTTCCTGAAATGTAAGATAAGTAGTGTTATCTTTTTAAAGAGGTATTACTTCGCTGGTCATGGCCTCCAATACTAGTTTGAATATAAAGACAGTATCATACTACAGAGATACTTGCACAACAGTGTTTACAGCAGCACAATTTCTAATAGCTAAGGAACCTGTATACCCATCAACAGATAAGTGGATAAACCAAATATGGTGTCTATACATAAGGGAGTACTATTCAGCTATAAAGAATGAGAAACTAGAGTCATTTATAGGAACATGCATGGACCTAGAAAATATAATGTTGAGTGAAATAAACCAGACTTGCAAGCTGGAATACTGTATGGTATCCCTCATTTGAGTGAGACAAAATACAAACAAAAGAAAAGGGTAAATAATGGATACAAAAAGGCAAAGTGTTAGATATAAGGTAGTATGCAAAGGGTTCAAGTGAACAAGAAGAGAGCAAAAAGGGAGGGGAATAGGAATCCAGAGGAATAATGATATCTTAAAAATAAGACCCTAATAACCCAAACAAAACAGTGACACATACACTAGGTACTACAGCAACTTTATGTAGTTGTGACTTAATGCTGCATCTATGTGGTTGTTTACATTGGTCACTGTCAGAAGCAAAAGGCACAATGTACTATGGTCTGTAAGCTTGTGTAATGACCTGTAAGTTTGTGTAATTTTGGATAAATTTTAATAAAAATCTATAAAAAAATACAGTATCAGACTTACAGCCTGAAGGTCATGTGCCTAAAATGTTCAAGGAATTATGAAGATTTTTTTTTATATGGAGTCTTTAGCTTATTAAAGTTTCCTACTATTTTCAGTTTTTGGAAAGGGTTTTTAAATTGTGTGTGTTTATAAAATGCTTTTTCTGTATCTATTGATATGAACATTAAATAAAATATTTTCAATTATTTTTTATTACTTTTTATCACTACATGTTTACAGTACATAATGATCATATTCATCATAGTGGATCTGTACATGTACTTAACATATCTTCAGTCTTTTTTTTTTCTCCATCTCTGTGGTGGACTGATATGGTCAATTTAAGCAGGAACACCCAGCTGGACTGAGTTGGTGTGCTTCTGGGTGTAGAGAATCCACCTGAGGATTGTTGCCAACACAATGTAAAAGAGCACGGGAGCAGAAGATAAGGGCCAGCTGTTTCCCAGGAGCAGCTCTGTTATGGCTGGTTTTCCAGAGGGGAACTCGGCTGTTCTCCTCGCAGTAGGAGCTCAGGGCCTTGCTGTCGTCAGGGATGGCTTCTGTTCACTTCAGCGGAGCTCTGATCTTCATCTCTGCTGTGAGCATTGTATCCTGGTTCCAGTATGGATTTCTTCAGTCTTTTAGTGCAGACATGGATGTATATGGAACGTTGCTGTGGACTCCTAGCCCTCGACTGGATCTTTTGGGTCTCCAGTGCATAGGTAGATGTTCTGTACTCCTCCTACATTTGGGTTGTGTACATGACTGTTGTAACTTGGACTTGTCTTGTACTAAATCTGTTTTCTTGCAAACCATTGAATCTAGAGACCAACTGACTAATACAGTCCCCTTCCTTCCCCCCAATCCTTCTTTCCCCTCCACGTTTACAAAATCTGTCTCCTTTTTTTCCCTTCAATTCTCTTCTTTTCCTTTAAATCCATTCCCCCCCTCCTTTCAACCCCTCCTCCCTCCTTATTTACAAAAGCTTTTACTTTTAGGTTTATGTTTATAAGGGAAACTGCTCTTTAAATTCCCTTTCATGATCTGCCCTTTCCTGGTTTTGAAAATACAGTTATATTAGCTTCATAAAGTAAATGTAAGGTTTCTCTTTCATTTTCAATTTGCTGGAACAACTCGAATGACAGACAGGATTGTTTCTTCCTTGAACACTTGTGAAGTATATCTGGAAAGACATCAAGACCAAGGGCTTCATTATATGTGGAGCAGTAGACAGACAGAGGTCTGATTACTGTTTTAATTTCTTTACAGTTATGTACATTTGGATTTGTGTTGTAGGCTAATTAATGATGCCCATTTCTTCCCTTTCAAAGTTTAGAACTTGTTGATAAACATGTGAGTCAGAGAAAAAATTCAAGAAAAGGTGACTGCAAGTTTTGACTTTGGATCTGTAGCCAAACTGACTTGCAAATAGTTTACCCATGAATTGGCCAAGCCCCTTATTTTATGACAGATTCACCTTTCAGCTGTTGAAATCATCCTGTAAAACAAGAATGGATGAGATAGGGCTACAGCATGCCCTATCACTTCTTAAATATCTGCCACATGAATCCCCATCTCTCTGTAGGGAGGAGCAAATGAAGGGGCAAAAAGAAGGTAAATATGTTGAAAATTAGGCCCGAACAAAGAAGACTCACACAAACAATTGCCCTTCTGAGGTTTCTTTTGCAAAATTTATCCATTTATGCTGTTTTCTTTAGCATTATTCTCATTTGTTCTTAGGTTTATTGGTCTATACATATCCAGTGTATTGCATTACTCTTCAAATTTTGCAGTAGTTTGCCTTTTTAAATTCATATTTTGTTTCTATTTTAGGTCTCGTCCTGTTGATGTCTTGCCAGTAGTTTTTAATCTTATTAATCACTTTAAGTAATCATTTCATGTAATTGTCTTTGTTTATGATCTATTTTCTTCATTTATTTCTGTCTTTGTCTATTTCCTCCCTTCTAATTTATTTCATTGTTACTCTGTTTTCTCTTTTTCACGTTTATTGAACACACATATTATTTTTGACTTTGGATGAATGTACTTAGAGCAGTACATTACTCTCAATATTTTGCTATCACAAATATTGCTAATTAGTGTTAGCAATATTTTTGCTAACTAGTGTTTTGCTAATTAGTGTTATGCTAGTGTTACGCTAACTAGTGTCATGCTAATCCTTTTGCTAATTAGTGTTATGAATGTCATCATGTAAAAAATTATTTCTTCTTAAATCAAAGGATAATTTAGTAGTAAGATTTTAGTTTCTAAGTATATTATATTTTGACCTGTACTTTAAAATATGTATTTCTAATTTTTTACAGTCAAAGTACATACTATGTACGATAGTGATTAGAATCTTTTGAGGCCATCTTTAATATTGTACTTAGTCAATTTTTGAGACTACTCCATGAGTACCTGAAAATAATGTGCACTTTTTTTTTTTTTTTTACCAAGAACATGTATTGGTACATTGTATACATAGTGATCATAATCAACATGGTTATTTTGTACCTGTACATGATATATCTTGGTTCCCCCCCTCTTCTCCTCCCCTCCCTTCCATTCCCTCACCCTTCCCTATTTGCAACAGGTTTATTTACCTTTTTACATTTTTCCCCTTTCATCTTACTTTTCTTTTAACCTTCCTTCTTTTCCCACCTTTTCCCTATTTAGTTCTCCTCTCTTTTGAATACTGTCTTTTTTTTAACATAATACCTATTATACCCCTTTGTCCTTATTTACACTTATGGTTTCTCATATTTGAGAAACAATTCAATGTGTACTGATAAGTGTCTGATTTATTTCACTTAAGTGCATGTTCTCAAGGTACATCCATTTACCTATAAATGTCTCTAATTTGTCCTTTTTATGGGAGAATAGTACTCCATTGCGTAGAAAAACCACATCTTCTTTAGCCATTCATTAGTTGTTGGGCATTTAGGTTGTTTCCAAGATTTAGCTATTACAAATCGTGTTGCTATGAACATGGTTGTGCATATATAACTGTGGTATGATGATTTTAATTCTTCTGGGAAGATACCAAACAGAGGAATAGATGGGTCAAATGGAACCTTGAGTTGTAGTTTTCTGAGGAATCTCCACTCTGATTTACATAGTGATTAGACCAATCTAGAATCCTCCAACAGTGGAGGAGGGTTCCTTTTTCCCTGCAGCCCTGCCAGCACTTGTTATTAGTCGATTTCTTGATAATAGCTGTTCTTTCTGGAGTGAGATGGTGTCTTAATGTTGTTTTGATCTGGATCTCTTGAATGACCAGTGATGTTGAACACTTTTTCATATATTTATTTTCCATTTTTATTTCTTCATCTGAGAAATGTTTATTCATTTCAGATGTGCATTTTTGGGTTGGGTCTTTAAATTTGGAGGGTTTAATTTTTTTTTTTTTTGACTTCTTTATATATTCTGGATGTTAGACCTTTGAAGGACAGATGGCAAAAATTTTTTCCCAGTCTGTGGTTTTTCACCCCACTCTATTAGTAATTTCTTTTGTTGTGCAAAAGCCTTTTAATAGGATGTGGTCCCAAGCATTGATTCTTTGTATTGTTTCCCATGCAGTCTGGATTCTGTTCATAAATTTTTTTCCAACCTCTATGTCTTTGTGAGTTCTTCCTATTTTATTCTCTAGTAGATTTAGTGTTTCTGTTTTAATGTTTAGATCTTGGATCTACTTTGATTTTAGCTTAGTACATGGTGAGAGACATGTATCTAGTTTTATTTTTTGGCATGTGGTAAGCCAATTTTTTCAGCACCATTTATTAAAGAGAGTATCTTTCTTCCAGTGAGGATGTTTGGCTCCTTTGTCGAAGATGAGGTATTTGAGTGTGTTTGGAGTTGTTTCTGCATCTTCTAGCCTGTTCCATTGGTCCTCAGGTCTGTTAATATGCACTCTTTATTTGTTAAAAAATAGATGTTCTGTATACCAGTTATCAGCCTGTTAATTCTGTCACTGAAATCCTCTGTGTTCAATTTCTGCCTTTCACTTTTGATTTCTATTTGCCCAGTGTAACTGTTTCTATCATTTTCTTTCCCCAGCACTTCTAATGAGGTCCCTGAACGATCAGATTCAGCCACCCTCACACTGACTCTCCAGTGGGATGGATACCTGAGCCTTACAACCTTGTCTGTCTCCATCTGATGGTCCTAGGAAGAAATTTCTCGCAAAGGCCTGGGACATCTGCAAGTCTGGTTAAAGGACGTGGATGTCTGGGCACCTAATAAAGGTAAGAGAAGTTGGCAATACAGTTGTATTTTTGAAAGTAAAATTTAAACAAGTTGAGACTTCCCTGGGTAGGAATTTGTTTTTGGGTGCTGGAGATCGAACTCAGGGCCTTGTGCTTGCTAGGCAAGAGGAAATTTTTAATCATCGTTTATTCAGTTTTATTAATATTGATGAGCTTTTGGTGAACAAAAGTGCATGACTATACTCTTTATTCAAGTAGTGTACATGTAATAGAGTACTTTATTTTTTTGGGGTTGGGGATCAAACTCAGGGCCTTGAGCTTGCTAGGCAAGCACTCTACTGGTTGAGCTAAATCCCCAACCCCTCCGTACATATAATGGGAGCTCAGGAAATTCTGGGATAAGTAAGTGATTAGTTACCTGGCTACATGAATATGCAAATAGTAGTGATACCTACGATTCTGGAGCCTTAAATGTCAACTTTCAGGTGGGCTTTTGTGGTTATTCTGATGAATAAGTATCTCATTTTGTTTGAATAAATATTTACTTAATTGATAATTCTGTGTTTATACATGTCATTTTTGCCACTATCTTTTATTTTCTTATATATGTCCTTTTCCTTCAGTGTGTTTGTCTTTTTTCTTCAATTAATTACTCTTTAATTATATAAAGCTTATAATATATTATGTAAAACTACCTTTTATCTGTCAATTATATCTCTGTCTAATATATTGTAGTTTTACCTACATTCTCATGTTTTGAGAAATATTTCCATAGTATTTTGACATATAGGAATTTTAATTTTTTTAGCCGCATCCATATCTGCTTTTTCTTTATTGCTTGTGATTTTCATGACTTTTAAAAATGTCCTATTACTGTCTGGAAGAATATTGGAGATTTAGAAGTACTGAGGCAAATTATTGGTTCCTTTTTGTAAAACTTTAACAAGTACTTCATGTATTTCCAACATGTTTAGGGTACATTTTTTCCTTGTATAATGAATCTTTTATGGCATTTTCCTAAATTTCAGTAACTAAGTGTTAGTATCTCTTTCTTGGTGAAATAGTTTGAAAAAATGACATTTCTACAACCATCTCCAAAGGCATATGCAGAATCATTGCTAACTGATCATGCCATACTCTGTCTGTAGCCTCAGAATTCTGTAACAGAGAAGTTTAGCTAGTCCTTACAAGTGGACAAGTAAAGACAAAGGAAGTACAGCCTATCTGCTGTCAGGATGCTAGATGAGTAATCAATGAACTGAGGTTTGAGAGAAAAGTTCAAGCCTGGCTGCCAGATAAGACAAACACAAATGCCTGACACACATGCATGTATCTGTTACATAGGGCTAATTTCATGCTACAAGGGAAGAGTTGAATAGATGTGACAGAGATCACATGGTCCACAAAGCCAAAATTTTCTGTCTAGCTCTTTAGACAAAAATTATTGCCCATTCTTATGCTAGACTCAGACATTTTGAGGACATGGTCTAGGTTTCGTTTATCTATGTATTCCTGAAGATTACAGCATGTAGTTGACTTTTATCATACTTGAAGACAATAAATCATTTGAAAATAAATAAGTAACATAAAACATTTTCGATGAAGACAACACTGTTGAACACTATTGAGAAACTAGATGATGCTTTCAAACAGAGTGCTAATTCAAACATCTATGACTTTATCAGTAGATTTTTCCTTTAAGCATTATCCTGATTCCCGAAAACACAAGGACATTGCTGAAACAATGTCGGGAATTTAGGGTATGGGTTAGATTTCCTTTTCTGTCTGCAACTTTGGGCTCTGAAATTGGAAGTGCTTTCAGAATGTCTCTGTGCTTTGTTTTTAGGAAGATTAGTTGCTTTGTTCTACAAAGAGTAAAATATACTCATCTGTGTTGGTTCTATGTATATTATAAAAACAGTGAAATGGATTCAAAATACAAATTCAAAGAAAGCCAAATAAAGCATAGAAAAGGTTATTGTGCGGGAATTACCATCGACCACTCTTTTCGCAAATAAAATACAAATGTCTTGCTATATTCCTGTGTACTCTGTTTATAAAATATCTTTGAATGCTTTCTAATAATAAATAACGTCAAATACAGTGGCAGCCCCCACTCTTCCTTTGTTTGGCTTTCCAGGATTTCAGTTACATGTGTCCAGTTGTGGTCTGAAAATGTTACACGGAAATTTCAAGGAATAATTAATTTTTAAGTTTTAAATCACCCACTGTGCTGAGAAGTGTGATGAAATCTCAACCTGTTTCACTGTGTCCCACGTGGGACATGAATCATCACTTTGTACAATGTATCCATATTTTATAGACTACCTGCCTAATACCATCATTCCCTAATGATCCAGGATCAAGTATCGCCCCAAGTAGATGAACCTTCAATAGTAGCCTAACCTTCTACCATAATACCTATGTCATTTATGTCACTTCATCTCGTCACACAGGCATTATATCATCTCACAAAATCATAAGATGGGCATGTATGGTACAATAAGATATTTTGTGAGAAAGGTCGTATTCACATAGATATTATAGTATGTTGATATAATTATTCAATATATTTTATAGTTATTTTAGTATGGATTATTATTGTTAATCTCTTGCTATGCCTAATTTATAAATTAAACTTTTTCATAGGTATATATGTATAGAATAAAAACTATATATAGAGATTGGTGTTATCTACAGTTTTGGGCATCCACTAGGGGTCTTGGTACACAGCCTCCAAGCATTAAGAGGGATTGCTATAATGGTATTTTGTTTCATAATTGTTTCAATCATCATTAAAAATTAGCACATAGTAAGCATGGAATAAGTATTTGTTAAATATATAAAAATAACTCAGAAGAAATCCTTTGGGACATAAGTTAATTCCCAAAGATTTTTAGAAGTAGCTTACTAATGTCTTCTGAAAAACAGTTTGTAATGAGATGGTTACAAAAAAGGAATATTTAGAAAATGTAACTGTATACAACTCAATATTTACCATTAGGTCTTTCTGGGATCTGAACTAAGTTTCCAAAACCCAGAAGAAATTTTAATGTTAAACTACTAATCAGTGTAATATCCTCTGCATCTAATGCCAAGAAATAGAGTCAATATACAACTGTGTCAATAATGACAGGACAGAATGATGAATTTTATTTTTTTTTATTATTGCTGAAAAACTATGCCCTCTATCAGTGGTAAAACAATTTTAGGATATGGAAAATTTTTCTCGTTAAATATGAAACTAATTGGAAAGTAATTTTTGTTTAATCAGTTGTTTTTTGTTGATTGGAAACATACACATTTATTATGGAAAATAAAGTATTTAACAAGCTTAGAATTACTCTGCTTTATTTTAAAGCCCTTTTCTGCTTGAAAATGTGTGATCAGTTACTTAGGTAATCTTTGGAAAATGACAGAGCCATCACAATTTTTTATTTGACATTAAGTATGAATTTAAAATGTAATATAAATTCTGTTGTCTAATGTCAGTCTTGTTTAATATTCAATATTCTCTTCTACTTTAACAATGTAAGATTTTTAGTGCTGTATTCTGCCATTGTTTTTAGAAAATGCTTTATGGAAGGCATACTAAAGATGTCAGTTTTTGAAAAACAATCTTGTCAGTTGCGGATTTAACACTCTGATATTATGTGGTTTTCATTGTTTTGTTGAAATGGAATGAATTTATTTTATTAGTACCTGTTTTCAGTACATAATGCTCACATTCATCATGGGGGATTTGTATGTGTACATAACACATCTTTTTTCTTGTCACCTTTCCTTTCCCTCCCTCCAACCCTTCTTCTCTTCCCCATTTACAAAAGCTCTATCTTCACTTTTCCTTTAAATTTTTTCTTTAAATTCCTTTTCTCTTCCTTCCTTCCCTTTCCCCATCTCTTGTTCCTCTTCTCATTTGTAAAAGTTCTTCCCACTTCCTAATATCTGTCCTCCATTCTGCTCCTTATTTATACTTTGGGTTTCTCACCCAAGAGAAACAACACAATATTTAAGATTGTGTGTCTGGTTGATTTCACTTAAGATTATGGTCACAAAGTGCATCCATTTACCTAAAAATACCATAAATTTATCCTTTATGGCAGAGTAGTACTCCATTGTATATAAATTTTATTTATCCATTCATCTGTTGATGGTGATATGAGCTGTTTCCAAGATTTAGCTATTGTAATTTGTGGTACTATAAACATAGGTATGCATGTATCACTGTGGTATGATGTCTTTAATTCTTTCAGGAAGATACATAGAAGGAGAATAGCTGGGTCAAATGAGATTTCTAGTTTTAGTGTTTTGAGGAATCATCATACTGATTTCCATAAAAGATGTATCAGTTTAAACTCCAAACAATAATATACTTCCAATTTTCATTTGGTCTTTTGTCTCTTTGTTTTAGTAAGTTTACTAAGGGCCTATCAATCTTCCTTATGTTTTCCAAAGAATCAGCTCTTACATTCATTGATCCTTTTCTTTGTTATTTTAGTCTCTATTTCATTAATGTCCAATGTGATCTTCATTATTTCCTTCTTTGTACTGGTTTGGGGTTTGGCCTTCTCTAAAAAAGGACCTTGAGATGTATGGATAAGTTATTTATTTGGTATCATTCTTTCCCTAATGTAAGTACTAATAACATAAACTTCCTGCTTAGAACTGCTTCTATTGTGTCACATAGATTCTGATACTCTGTATTTCCATTATCATTTGATTCTAGGAAAATGTTTATAGGGTACTGGGAATTGAATCTATGGCATTTGTACTGAGGTCATCCTTAACCCTTTTTTGTGATTTTATTCAGAGACAGGTTCTCACTAAATGGATAAGTAGCCCAGGCTGGGCTCCAACTTGTGATTCACCTGCCTCAGCCACTATGGTGCTGGGATTGCAGGTGTGCACTATTAAAAGTGGTTTGATTCTAGGAATTTTTAAATTTCTCCCCTTATTTTTTCAGTGACCCACTGATTATTCAATGGTTTATTATTCAATTTCCATGTGTTTGTGTAGTTTCTGTGGCTCCTTTTGCTGTTGATTTCTACTTTCATTCATTGTGCTCTGATAGGGTATATGAGATTATTTCAATATTTTTGTATTTATTAAGACTTTCTGCACAGCATAAAATATGCTCTATTTTGAAAAAAGTCCCATGGGCTGCTGAAACACATGTGTATTCTGCTGTTTTTGTATTGAGCACTGCAGATGTCTATTAAGTCCACGTGGTAGTATAGTTTAACTGATTTTTCTCTTAAACTTCTTTTTTTTGTCAGTTTGACCTATTTTTTTGTGAGGGGTGATATTGAAGTCACCTACTATGCTTATATTGGGGCTCGTCTTTCCTTTTATGTGAAGTAGTTTTAATTTTAAATTGGGTGCACCAAAGTTTGGTGCATATATATTTACGATTGTTATACCTTCTTGTGGGTTATTCCCTTTTTGGAATATTTCTTTCTTAGTGAATTATTCTCCTTAGCAATATGTAGTACCTTTGTCTCTTCTGTTTGTACACTGAAGTCTACTTTCTCAAATGTAATTATAGCTACTCCAGATTGCTTTTAAACCCCAACCATTTGCAGTAACATTTTCCATCCTTTCACTTTTAGACTGTGTATATCTCTGTAGATGAAGTGTGTCTCCTATCAGTTTGTGTCTTCTTGAGAATTAAAATTATTTACATTAAGTGCTATTAAAATGTCCTAATTCCTGTCAATGTGTTGTTTTTTTCTAGCTTTCGATTCATTCCTCATCCTCATTAGTTATCTACTGTTCCAATGGCATTTATTATTTCCCTTTCTCACATGATCATGATTGTTTCAGACTCCCTTAAGTATTTTCTGCAATGCTGGCTTAGTGGTCATGAATATCTTTAGTTGATACACATCTTGGAAGGTCTTGGAAGGTCTATTTTCCTTCAATTTCAAAGGATAGCTTGAAATGCATCAATCCATGTGCCCTTGCCCTTTAAATTTTATGTTGAGAAATCTGCTGTTATTTCTGATGGGTTTGCCATTATAGGTGACTTAATATTTCTCTCTGGTAACTCTTAATATGGTTTCTTTGTTCTGAATTTTTGCCAATTTGACTATGATACATCTCAGAGAGGTTCTTTTCTGATCATGTCTGTTTTGGGTTCTAAACGCCTCCACTACCAGGATATCCATCTCATTCTCCAGAATTGGGAAGGTTTTTTTTTTTTTTTTTCTTTGTCTGTAATTTCAGTGAATGTTTTCTATGCCATTTGCTTGTTCTTCTATCACCATTGAGGCCAAAGAGTCTTAAATTTGATCTCTTAGAATTGCCTAGGTGTTCTTGAATATTGTGTTCACTGATTCTTATTCTTTTTCTATATCACTGTCTGAATGTTCTAGGACATCCACTTTGTCTTCAAGCCCTGATATTATATTATCTGATTCATATAACCTACTGCTAAGTGTTTTGATTGATTTTTTTTTTAATTTGACTAATTCAAGTTTTCATTTCCAGGATTTTTGTTTGATTATTTTTTCCAAACCTCTCTTTATTCAAATTGTCTTTCATATCCTGCATTTTTTTCCTTAATTCATTCAGCTACCTATTTGTATATTCTTTTATCTCACTGATCATTTCAACTATCATTTTTAAATACGTTTTCCAAAATTTCACTTACTTCAATAGCTGTGGGATCAGGGTTAGAGAAGTTAAGAACTTTTTGGAGGCATTTTGTAGCCTTGTTTTATCAAGATTCTTGTATTCACATGTTGAAGTCTGCAGATCCATTAGGATGAATAGCTCTATCACCATTGTGCTCAAGTCTTTTTAATAAGTGTCTTTTTCTTTGGTATGTACCCTAGTCTGTGGGTATGTCTCAGTGTGAAAGCATCCACTCATCCCTTTCAAAGTACTAGAAACAATCCCACTGTTCCTTTGAGAGGAGAGAATAACTACCAGTAATATCAACATTTAAAGAAACAACCACATATCCACATAAAATTTAAAACTTACTTTAAATCTTCTTTACTATTTCACTAGCCTAGGAAAAGAAAGAGGCAATAGTGGAGGATAGGCTAGAAAAAAATTGGCATTTATGGCAAGATTTATATACAAGGAAGTAGGGAATATGGAAGAGAGATGTGAGAGAGTATGAGAGGACAAAGAAGAAGACAGAAGAGAAAGGAATATAAAAGGAAATTGAGCAAAGTGAGAGAGTGAATCTAATTAATGGACTAAGAAATGCAAAGTTAGAAACACCTATGAAATAACCATTGATGTGAGAAAACATGACAAAATAAGGCAGAACATTATAGAAACAAAAACAATATCACTCATGCACACTCATATATATACACGTATATTTATATATATTTATACATGTATATATACACACAGAGAGATACAAAATGTTAAATTATTTTTTAAAAGGAAACCAGGGCAAATGTTCCTCCTTGTGGAGGCATTGACAGCAGAGATAATCATTTTCCCTGGATCTCCACTGTTGGACACTGCCTGATAAGGAGGATTGTGAAACTCTTAGTTCAGTGATTTCCTTCTCAGCCTCTGTCCAAGCGGGAGGCTCTGGAGGCTGAGCTCCACCTCTCTGTGGCTACACATGAGTGCTAAGGCAAAGTTGTCAATGGAGGGACTGAGCAACACTTGCTATCTCAACCTTTTGATGCTTGGGAATGAGACCACAGGGAGAGCTTGGGTTGTCTGCCAGGCATATCACTTGCACCATCTGTGAGCAGGTCTGGACTGTGGGCCAAAGTTCCAAAAGTCACCAGACCATGTTCTTGTGGCTGTAGCTGGCCCATGTTTGTGGTGCAGTGTTTACTCTGAATGCTTCCGAGAGGAGCAGAGGCAGTTAGAGGTACTGGGTTTGCAACGGGATGAGAAGCCGTGAATGCACAGCCTTCTGCTGGTAATTGAAGTGGAGCTCCCGAACGCAGACCCCCTCCCTGCAGCAAAACTTCACACAGCTGAACTAGTTTATAATGACAATGTTCAAACCACCTTCTTTTTTTGCCGCTTCTTCCTCCCCGATTCAATGTGCTCACTACCGCCTGAGTTTCACACCTTGAGCTATCACACAGAAACTTTTCCAGGCTGGAGTATGGTTTCCTGTGACCCAGACACTGAAGTGTTTCCCTCTACCCCAGAATTTTAGTTTTTCTGTGGCACATTCACCGTTTTTCTGAGCCTAAGGTGATCCCTAGGGAAGGTGTCCTTTTCCTCCTAGGAGAGGTGTGTGTTGCCACAATGTGGGGGTTTCTGTTCTCTCAGGCCACCTGTTGGTTTGGATGAATATCCTGAAGTGGCTTGTGAGTGTAGCTTGTCTAGTGAGGCACGATGCCTGACTCTGAGAGTTGTTTATATGTCGTTTTTCAGATATGTGCTTTGTAACTGTTTTCTCAGTTAAATAATTGAATGATGTCCAGTTTTAAATTTTTCCCTTTTATGGGTTCTATTTTTGTTATCAAGTTTAAGAATTCTTTGTCTAATCATAGATCCCACGGACTTTCTGTTACATTGTTTTCCTGAAAATTTTATAGATTTGCTTTTTAACCTTTACATTCATGGATCATTTTGAGTTAATTTTACATATGGTATGAGGCACAGATAATTTTTTTAAACTTTGCATATTGAATTGCTCTGGGACAATTTGTTGAAAAGATTACTCTTCCTCTACTAAATTACTTTTCTACTTCAACAAAAATCAGTTGAGCGTCTACTGCATTTATTTCTGCATTGTCTATTCAGTTCAACTGAAGTATAGGTTTGTATTAGTCAGCTTTCCTATGGCTGAGCACACTACCAATATCCACATCTTAGAGAATGAGAGGTTTATTTTGCTCACACATTTAGTGGATTCAGCCCATGGTAGGCTGGCTCCAAGGCAGAAATATCATAGAAGGACATAGCAGAGCTAAGGTGCTTAGTTCATAGTGGCTGGGAAACAAAGCATGGGAACAGTGCCAGAGAGGAAGAGGCCATGGACCATGTATAGTATCCAACATCACACCTCTATGACCAACCTAGACATACAAAGACGTGTGCTCCACTGATCTCCCAGAGCCAGTCAAGTTGACACAGTAAAGCCCAGCCACGAGATCTATATATCCTCAATACCACACAATCTTCAAGTACATTTTGAATATTGAAATGAGGTGCATTGATTGGTTTTATTTTACTGTTTTTCAAAATTTGTTTCACTTTTCCAGTACTTTTGTATTTCCATATATATTTTAGAATAGTTCTGCCTAGATCTAATAAAATCTTGCTGAAATTTTCGTACGAATTGTGCTAAATTTGTATGTCAACTTGGGGATAACTGATATCTTTACTATATTAAGTCTTATAATCCATGAATACTGTTTGTTTACACTTATTCAGTTTTTTTTATTTCTTTCATCAGCCTACTTGTACTGTCTAGAACTACAAGTACTATGTTAACTAACAGAGGTGAGAGTAAATTTCCTGGTCTAGTCATTCACAATGCTTGGAGAGAAGTGGTCTTTCACTAAGAAGTATGCAGTTGTAGGGTTGTTCTTTATCAAGATAGCAAAGTCACCCTTTATTTATTCTAGTATTCTGAAAATATCTATTGTGAAAGGACAATGAATTTGTCAAATGCATTTCTGCATTAATTAATAAAATCTTGTGATTTTTCTACTGTAGCTTGTTTAAAATGTGCAGTGAATTAACTGGTTTTCAAGTGTAAAGATAGCCTTGAATCCCTGGAATAAATCCTATTTGTTCATGGAGTTTAATTCATTTTCCATATTGGTGAATTATATTCTCTATTATTTTTGATAAAAATGTTTCTGTGTTCCTGAGAAGCATTGGTCTGCAGGTTGTTTTTATGCACCATTTTTATCTAGCATCGATATCAGAGTATTGGTGATTTAAGAATTTTGTCATCTTCCAGTTTTTGGAAGATTTGAGAAGGTTGTAGGGCACGACAATCATAAATAAAAATAAGGGCTAGAGTGTAGGTCAGTGGAAGAACATATGCTTAATAAGTGCAGTAAGTGGGAGGCCCTGGGTTCAATCCAAAAAGTCAAGAAAGATAGATGGAAAGAGATAATTAAAATGCATAAAGGAAAGGGATTATATGATAGTATGACCATTTGAATCTCAGCAGTATAGATAACCTAGACAAAATGGATAAAATCCTTGAAATTCACACACTACCAAGAGGGACTCATTAAAAAATGCAAATACGCCTTTGACTACTAAATGATTTAATTAGCAATCAAAAATCTCCCAAGAAAGAAAAGCCCGGGACCAGATAACTTCACTGTGAATGCTAGCAAGTATGTAAGAAAGAATTAACATTGATCTTTCTCATTTTCTTTTTGTGGTATTGGCGACTGAACCCAGCAAGTACTGAATTGTATCCTAGGCCTGCCTTTCTTTTTATTTGAGCCAGAGTTTCCTTAAATTATTTAGTCTGGTCTTCAACTTTGAATACCCCTGCCACAGCTCCCTGAGTAGCTGGGATTACAGGCAAGTACCACAGTGCCCACTACCATCTTTCGGTTTCTCCTTATATGGAGTATTTTTTCTTTCCTTTCACTTTCAACATGTGTGTGTCATTGTATCTGATGTGATGCTCATAAACAGCGTATAGCAACAGTATGGTTGTCAGTCCACTCCACTAATCTGGTTTATAATTAGAGTTTAGTTCAAACTTGTCATTACAATCAATTGAATTTAAGCTGAAAAGCCACTTAAATGCAAAGTTAATCATAATATCAAAACACGTTTCCTTTCTTTCAAATATCATCTATATACATGTATAATTTTTATTTGCAGCCTAATTACCTAACTGCAAAAAGTTCACTTCTTACAGGAATCCTTAATATGAACTAATATATTTATTTTTCTCTTCTGTAAAGTTTTTTAGATGCTAGCATTTTTGGAAGGCCATATAACAAAGACCTACAATGAAGACACAAAGTTCTGGCAAAAATATGACTTTAGAACTAAATTCTCCCAATGAATTCACTCTTAATATGAGATTTAAAGATGTTGAGATAAAGGTGATCCAAAAATGGAGGTGATGCACTGCCTTTTAAAATTATAATTTCTACAATTTTAACAGTGAACTCATGCAGCAAGATATTTATCTTAAGCTATTTCATTCCTAAAACTTATAGATGTACTCATTGACTAAAATAATTTGGAAAAAACAAGAAAAATAGAGAAATAATATGGTATATCAAACAGAATCAGGAAATACAAAAACAACTGTTATATTCACTATTCAAAAGCAAAATATCAGTCAGTACGTCTGATACTAATAAGAATATAAATCAAAATAGAAAAAGTGTATGCACATATTTGTTACCTATAATCTTCCTATATTACTTAGTGTTCTTCAGTGGAAAGAACTGATAGAAGTAGGTATAGATCTGTAGAAACAGATTTATTTGGGGGAATTGGCTCATGTGATTATAAAGTCTAAGAATTCCCATGATCTGCTGTCCAGGAAATCCAGTAATACAGTTTCTATCCAAACCTGAATGTCTGAGCAATGGGTGAATCAAGATATAAGTCCTAGCACAAGTCTGAAAGCTCACAAACCAGGAAGCTCGTGGTATAAGTTACATTCCAAATTCATAGCCTCAAGAGCCAGATGTCTGGTGTCCCTGTGCAGGAGAAGATGGATATGCCAGCTTAAACAGAGATGGTGAATTCATCCTTCCTCCACCTTTTGTTTTCTATCTTAGCCAGTAAGAGATTGGATTATGTCCACCCATATTGATGAGGGTGATTTTCAGTACAGTACTTGGTCTTCCAATTCAAATGCTGAGCTTTTCCAGAAAAATGTCACACACATACTTAGAAACAATGTTTTACCAGATATTTAGGCATTCTTGAGCCTAATTGGGTTGACACATACAGTTAAAATTCACATTTATTGTATAATTTCTAGACATCCCATGGAAAGGCAAAATAGCTTTCCCAAAGAACAGGAAAATCAAGACAGTCTAACTTATTAGGCACCTATATTAAAGGATAATCGATCTCTTTTCAGGCAGGGTGTTTAATAGTGGTTTATGGAATGCTTTACTAAAGTCACACAGACCCTTCTTATGTAAAATAATTAAGGATTTGTAACACAGGGTTGTTTTTCATTTGAATGAAATACTTAGAACATTTTTGTGACCTAAAATACAAAACAGGCATACAAATGTTTATGTTATCACCATGCTTATTTGCGCACCTATCAACTCAAATTAACTAATAACACTGTGATGTTTTCTTCAGAAATTACTTATAAACATAAAATGTGTTAATCTCTGAACACTGCTTGTTTTTAATGAAGAAGAACACCCACTCTTTCTTTGTTCATATTTACTGCCTTCATGTGTCTGATTTGCTGGGGTCCAGGTGCCTGTCAAGTCCTGTTATGTCAAGCAGAAACAAAACTGTTTGGTTGCTGATGACTCACTCGCTGGGTAACACTGAATTAGTACTGGCATGCAGAGTTAACTGTGAGGAGCCATCCAGATTAATCTCAGAAAAGGAGAAAAAGGAAGGAAGTCATTTTACCTCTAACTAGCTCAGATCCCTGACCTAGTAAAGATGACTATTAAATATGCTCTATTTTTACTCATTGGAGTAGTGATACTAGTACATTTTGTAATACTACTATAACTGGTACTACGGCTATTATGAGAAGAAGTAGTTGTATTTCATAATTGATGACTTACCAAACATGCAGTTTCTGAGAGGATTTGTTACATCATTTGATGCTAAAACAAAATTCATATTGCTGAGTCTTGTACTAACTCACTGACAGAAATTTGTGAAGTAGATTGGTGAGACAACATGCATAGATCTTTTTGAGACCCCAAAAAATCAAAAAGGAAACAGAGTGACTATTTTACCACGATGCATCATGCCATAGTGAAAGAGGATATTTACTGTGTCTCAATATCCTATTCACGATCTAAATAACTAATTTTCCAAATCAAAACATATATAATTAATTACAAGAATGTACATGTTTTGCAGTTCTGTTAACAAAACATCATTGCCACTACTAAATAGTTTCTCTTTAAACAAAAATTTCTCCAGTTTTTGGTGCTTCATTTAGAAGACTGGAAAACCTTATGTGACCTGGTAGCAAAGCCAACCATTGTAGGAGCGCAGAGTTCTTGGAATTGAAGTGGCCCCTTGAAAGTCAATGATTACAGTGACATTGAATGTGGCTATCCAGAACTGCCATTATATTACAGAACTATCACTCACTACCTAGAAATAAGTGAAGTAAACAACAACTAGCAGATAGTTAATGATGAGCGGAAAAAAGGAAATTTAAAAAAAAAAAACCTTAAATTCCATCTCAGATGGCCAGCAAACATAGTTGAAGAGAGTACAGAAATAAACGTTCAGGAAAAATGGAGAGAAAGCTAAACATTTCTAGAAAAATACATATATTTTTCAGTTACCTACACAGTAAATAGCTACATCTTCCTGAAAAACACATATATATCAATGACATAATTGTATAAATGGTGTGTTAACCACATCAGAACTGTATTATAGTATTATTGATCTCTCTAATTCATTACCTGTCCATAATCAACACTCCCAATATTATTTTGAAAAACTTTTCGATAAAATTCTTCTAATGTTTACCTCCTAATGTAAGCAATTGATTTTAATGAAGAATTACATAGGGAACAGAAAAAATATGGGGAATTTTTTCCCCATATTTCCCCAATAGATCCTAAATGCTATCACCAATGGTTAGAGTAATCAACACAGGGTAGCGACAACTCATAAAGTCAGAGTTTCCTAGAACAAAATTGGTAGTGTACAATGGCATATGAACATATTTATTTATTTAGGAAAAATTAATTTAAAGATTCAAACTCAAATCTCTCTTCCATGCAATACAAAGATAAATTTTGACATAGTAAACAAAAGTATCATTTACAGAGAATGAATATCCATTGAATACTGTTAAAAGAATACATTTTATAATAAAATGGCCACAGTGCTATAAGTTTTAGAGAAATGTACACACACACATAGATATGTCAACACAAAATAGTTGAATTTGTTATAGGTTAATAGACATAAGTTAAAAGTCAAGGACATTTTAACTATTAAGTAATTGTAAAGTTAATCCAAGCTAAGGAATAACTATACAATATATAATTTTTTCCTAACAATTGCCTAACTTGACTATTTATGTTTGAGGGTAATAGAGTTATCTTTAAAAACTTGATAAGGAAACTGTTACCATGCTGTTTTTATCACAATAGCTTTGTAATATAACTTCAGGTCCAGGATTGTGATGCCTCCAGCTTTGCTCTTTTACCCAGGATTGCTTTTGCTATTATGGGTCTTTTGTGGTTGCATATGAAGTTTAGGGTTGTTTTCTTCAGTTCTGTGTTGAATGTTATTGGAATTTTGATTGAGAATGCATTAAATCTGTATATCAACTTCGGAAGGATGGCCATTTTGACTATATTGGTTCTGCCTATCCAGGAACAGGGCATATCTTTCCATATATTTTCATAGGACAAGTAGTTAAGGGGATAGAACGTAGAAATTTAATACATATTTTATAGTGCATAGAAAAAAGAGACAATTCTTCATTTCCCAACATTACTCTTCTGTTAAATCATTAGAAACATCCTATATCATAATATTAAATTCATTATTGACATTTATATAAGGCTCAGTAACTTGTCAGTCTGAGTGATATCGTAACCAATTGTAGATTATTTCATTGAATCCTCACACATCTCTGATTATATTAAGTATATTAATTTTATATTATCCTCTTTTGAAGTTGAATTAGGCAAAGTATATATAATTATAAATTTAGACATGAGAGATGCATTTATTCTGATATACTACAATGTTTGTTTTTATTTTTATTAGCTTAATAAGAATCAAATTATGATTGATGTTATAAAGACTCTCGACCAATACACAAAACATTCTGCCCTATTAATGAAGGTAAACATTCACTTTTTCATTGTGTAGGCCTGAGGCCCAGTGGTTGAATGGAACTGAAGTGGCTACCAAGATTTAATTTTATTGGCACATTTTCTTCAGAAGATCCAAATGGTATTTGCAAACCTGTGCAAATTTTAGTTAGCTGACACATAAAGTCTTAACCTAGTAAAAAAATCTCCTAGTTTACGGTTGTAAGCTTTTTTCCTTCTAGACTCAGATATCGGCCTTTCTCTTGTATTCCAGCTTCTTGTGGAAAGAGATGCATGTCAAGCCATCATAAGACCACCAGCCAAACAATAATTTATGTAATGTATATGTATTTGTCATTACATTTGGAGATGCTCAGACACTGAGCAGTCTAGACAAAGTCACACTAAAAATTAAAGGTTAGACATTAATAACTTACAAGCTATATCTATAGGTAGGTACATGCTTCTTTGATGGCACTCTATTGAAGGATAACAAGTACAAGTTGTGTCATCCAATGCCTGGTAATTACATAAAGATGGCTGACTAAAAAACTATTCTACACTGGGATAGGCATTTACAGGTGTTTCAAAGATAATAATGTCATCATGATTGTCATACAAAAATGATATGTGATCCTTGATCTCAAACCTCTATAAAACTTTATGATTGTTATTTGATAACATTTTATAGATATTCAACTTCTAAGGCAACCATACTTGGTAAAGAAACAACAGTTCATCGGTTATACTATATATCTCAAGGTGCTTGAGATTCAGATAAAGTTGTAAAATATAATACTGATGTAACTGATCTTCTCTCCTGGGTGTTCAACCACTGAGGTTTAGAGACCAAAACTAGTAAGATAACTGGGCTAAGAGGATAGCCAATATTTTGGCCCTGGCCCTCTTAGGTCAAGGACCCAGGACATGAGGGACCTTTTCTACAAGATCCTACAGCTTTGAGGATGCCAAGCTTCATGTGATCATATAGATGGAACCAACTACAAATATGCCAGCCTCCTTTCACTGGGACCCACTGGATCGACTTGTGAAGGGAGCTCATAACTGCTAGACTACAACATGACTCCTATGCAAGGCCCGTCAAATGAGCTCTCCAGAGGTCACTGACTGTGGTCTCCCCAACACTGACCCTTCTCAGCGTGAAGCAGCTAGATGGAAACTTCGCCCCCTCTCCCCTAACTGCAGTCAGGGATACTTCTTCAGAGGAGGGAATATTATAGACGGCCAAGTAAGGTAGAAATATTATAGGTAGCCAGACAGGGCTGGGCCCTTAATGGAGTCAATACACAAGAGGAGAATATGCTACAACTATGGCTGGAGGCACATCCATTGAAGGTCAGGACTCAAGATAAGGCCGAGGGATAAACAGTGAACTGAAGATCACACTCATCTGATCTGATAAAGTCTAGGTCACCCAGGTGGGCGACCAAAACCTCCAGACCCACCCCATCCTGGAATGTCTTTATTCTTTCCATGTCAATTTGCTACATGACCTTCTTCCCCATTTGATCAATATTACCTAAGTGACTACACTTGTAATATTATTGGTTAATCACAATTTTGACATGCATTGTACCTGCCTCACGATTTTGCTCTATAAAACTTCCCCTGAAAAGTGGGCTTGTTGGCAACCCACTCGGGTCCCCTTCTGTCTCTCAGGAACTCTCTTTCTCTCCCTCAATAAATTTCTTACTCTTAAAAAAAAAAGAAAAAAAAAGAAAATCTCTTAGATTTACACAAAAAGAAGCTTCGAAAGGTTTCAGTAATTGCAGGAACCAAAATATATGATGCCTCTGTAACACGCACATTTTCCAAGTATGATATTAGCTAAAGTTGTAATAAAAAGTGTGATGGAATGCAATGAACAGATAAAATTTCAAATTGAAATGTCAGGATTCCATTTAGGAACAGTTAATTCTTCTCAAAAGACATGGCCTATGCTTCCCAGAGTTTTATCTTAAAATCTACTTTGAATAAAATTCATAAGGTAGATGTTGGGGGTTAAAATGAGATATTATAGACAGCAAAGTAAGGTAGAAATATTATAGGCAGTCAGACAGGGCTGGGCCTTCAATGGAGTCAATACACAAGAGGAGAATACGCTACAACTATGGCTGGAGGCTGGAGGCGCATCCTTTGAAGGTCAAGTCTCAAAATAAGGATGGAAAGACTAGAGCCACACCCCTGGTTCAGAACTGAAGATTACATCTGACAAAGTCTAGGTCACCCAGGTGGGCGACCAAGATCTCCAGATCCAACTGACCCTGGAGTGTCCTTGTTCTCTCCTTGCCGATTTACTACGTGACTTTCTTCCCCATTGGATCACTATTACCTAAACGACTACACTTGGAATATTATTGGTTAATCATCATTTTGACACACATTGTACCCGCCTCCCAATTTTGCTCTACAAAACTTACCCTGAAAAATGAGCTCGTTGGCAACCCACTCAGGTCCCATCCTGTCTCTCAGGAGCTCTCTTTCTCTCTCTCAATAAATTTCCTACTCTTAACCTCCTTTGTTCCTTAGAATTCATTCTTTGACTTTGGGGAACACAAACTCAGCATAACTGACATCTAGCAGATTGGGAGTTATATTTTTTTCCCTATATCAATATGATGAGAAACCTATGTAATGTAAGATTATCAAGTGTTGTTTTATAAATTACTGCATTTAATTAAGTCAAAAAATACTGCTTTTGTACAAAGCATAATTACAAAACATATTTTCTAAATTGCTTTCTATGAGATATTAGCAAGTGTTTCAGCCTTTAAAAATAAAAAAGAAATTCACCAATGAAAATGGGAAGAGTAGAACCTAGTCATATTTTTTATTATAATATTAGTGTTTTAAAGTTTTTGTTTCTCACTTTAGTTTCTTTTTCTCAATATCTTCTTTTACGTTTTGCATCTGTTTTCTTCTCCATTTTCTTGCTGAACACTTTTCTCAGATGTCTGGTAATCCTTAACTGTCTGATCATGGTTAAGGATAGATAAATAAAATGAGTTTTAGGGACTTTTTGAGAGTGTGGGTATGATTAGGCCACCTGGAATTTTACTGTACAGTTATCAGAGTGTTATTTTGGGGAGAATGACACATTTAATATACTGATATCATTCTTTCTTGTATGATAAAATTTCATTGAGAAATGTTTTCTAATCTTCTCCCTGAATGGTGAAGATCCAGGTGTCTTCCAGAGACCTGAGAGAAAACCTGGGGGAGGACTGAGGAAGAAGAGAACCAGGGATTCTGAGCATTCAACATGCAATGTGTTCATGGTCTGTAGTCAGTTAACATCTCAACTGTGCCTGGTATTTCCCACTTCAGATACCTTCTAATTTACTTTATCGAGACTAAGCCTCCAGGAATACACTGGGGTAGAAAAGATTCAGCCCCTTATAGACACAGATTGGATAAAGGGATCTAGAGATTTTAGAGCTTTTCAATAGCTTTTAGCCTGCTCCTTAATAGCCTGTCCCTTTCATACTGAATTTTGCAATTACCTGGGCTAACATTTCTTGAATCTTTGAGGATTCTGTAATGTAAATCTTGTTGGTCTTAGCTTTTCCCAAGGCCTGATTGAGATTCAGTTTTCTCAGCTCTGCTAAGTCAATTAGCACTGGTTCATTTGCTTTCCAAATTTCAAAACATTGTTGTTTTATTCTCTCATGTTCTCTCTGTCCTTGTGGATCCTAGTGAAGTTTCAGAGGAAATGAAATTAGATGTGTATATTCAGTCTACCATCTTATCTTGTGCTTCTCAAGTAAATCACTAGGGATTCATATATTTAGGAATCCTAGAGTTGTCCTCATGGGAAGAATTCAAATATATAAACTACATTTAATTTGGAAATGAGATGCATCAGAATTCTTCAAGAAATTAAATCAAAATATGGACACAATGAAAGAAAATAAACAGTTTTTATTGTTTCCAATTTGATATTTATCCTGCAATGAAATTATGAAGACCTAAAATACTTATTTTACAAGAAGCCTGTATTTTTGATCTGTCTTAACTTGTGCTTTCTCTTTAGTTTAAAAAATAATTAGAAAATCTTTATTCCCCATTCTAGCAATGATTTTATTGTTTTACACTTTCAAGTGAGGCAAGTCTAAAGACCTCTGGCTCTTAAAGGCATATTGTGATATAAATTGGGAGTGGCATTGTTTGAAACCAAGAGAAGTATGAAGCTAAATAAACCTGGCTATATGGTGTGACTGAATAGGACAAGGAGCACAAATGTGTAGTATCAAAAGGAAATTGTGTTCTGGTGGAATGAAATGAGATGGAAAGTACATTATGAACTGTAACGGAGTAATGAGAAAGTTTTTGGCACAAGTGTACTTGTTTTCTCTAGTAACTTACTGCTGTTTGAATGTTGCTAGTATTTAGGATATCAAAATAAAATTTCAATCCATCATAATGGATTATATTTAACACAACATTAGAAATGAGCAAAATTACCTCTCAGCATGGCTTGCCCATCCCAAAAGTTCATAAAAGATGTTGTGCACATATTGTACAGGGAACATTTCTCTAAAGACATAGAAATTATAAAAATAGGAACTAAAGTTACAGTTTCCGCTCTGAAAGAGCTTATAATATAGGTCAGTTCCTGGAGGCATAGCCAGAGGAGATATATATTGTTCAAATATGAGGGGATTCTATGGGGAAGGGTGTAAGAAAATTAAAGCAACTAGAATAATACTGGATCAATTTAAGAGTGACTGGAGTTGAAATTTGTTTCAGTTTTACATTTTATCAACATTTAGTGAATTGGTTGCAGATTCTATGTTGATGTATGGCATATACAGGTAAAAATAATCATCACTACTGTCCATTAAATGTATATGATGTGATAGGAATTATGGTAGGCAAGTTATTATTATGCCTTTTTACATTTATTCCTCACAAGAACCATGATTGGCAAGCATTATTATCCCTGATGGCTTTTTTCCAATATTTATTAGTGGGATTTCCCAAAAGAAAGAGATAACTCATTTTAAATTAGGATAATTCATAGATAATTAATTATAGAAGAAATTATAATTTTAGTGAGGAACCATGAAGGAAATCGCTGGAAAATTGTTGGCAAAACTATCACCACCCCTAGTGTGAAGGACCCTGGGCTGCTGGGAGAAGTGTGTAAAGTTGGACTTCCTCAGAAGAACAATGCTAGTCTGTTGAGGGACAGACATAGCCTACCCGGTATTTCCCACCTCACAGATAGACAACAGAAGAATAAATACTTTGATCTCATTCCCTTTTCTCCCCCAAATTTCCTGCTTGTGGTTTCCTATTGGCTAACCTCAACCAAAAACCACAGAAGCCTGTTGATATCATTTGTACAAGTTGGCCAATCTGGGCAGAGTAAGATGGGAGAGGTGGAGAATGGATATGTAGAGACCTACAAAATCTTGCATACAGCATACAGCAAAGGGCAGAGGAAAATTTGAAGCTAGCTATAAATGATTTCAATGCTCATGGTTTTTTCAGTGAGTATTTTCATCTTACCACAGGGTTGCCTTGAAAAGATCATAATTTGGTAGAAGAAATAGTTGTATCAACACCTGAAATACTTCAGCAATTAAATAAGCAAGGCTATGAAGGTAAAACCTTGATTTTGAGACATGTATGTCCTTAGCTTATAAACTTCCAAAACCTTAAGTCTTATTGTGGCTCTTTTTGAGGGAGATGCTGGGGATTGAACTCGGGACTTGTGCTTGCTAAGCAGGCACTCTACCACTGAGCTAAGTCCCCAGCCCATTTACTATGACTTTAGACTCTACCAGGCTCCTGGAATTCCCTTTAGTCCAACCTAAAGATTTTTTTTTAATTTATTTTAAACCAAGAGCATGTATTGGTACATTCTACATACATTGATCACATTCATTACATTTATTCTGTACCTATACATGGTACATCTTGGTTCTCCCCCTCTCCCCTGCCCCTCCCCTCTCCTCCCTTCCCCCCTATTTATATCAGGTTCAGTCATCATTTTCCATATTTTCCCTTTCCCCTCTCTTTCCCCTGTTGCCTTTCTGCTTTTCCCCTTCTTTCTTTCTAGCACTCCTCTCCTCTGCACACCATCCTCCCTTTATATAATATCTATTACACCTCTTTGTCCTTATTTACAGTTATGGTCTCTTATATCAGAGAAACAATTTGATGTGTGCTCATGAGTGTCCGA